>APFE031303058.1:30229-40467 GCA_000404065.3 Pinus taeda
AAATGCAAAGGCCAAGGCCATGATAAGGATCACTGTCTAGTGTTCGCGAAGTACATGGAAGGAGGAGGGCCAATGCTGTTGAGGCCAGAGGCACATGTAGGATTGACTGCGACACCCGCGTTATGGTGCACGATCTATAAGATAGGAGGAAAAGACATGATGAATAATTTTCATTGGTTTCAAAAGTATACAAAGACTCCCCAACAGTTGTTTTGTAATTTTTGCAGGTCGGTAGGCCATTACGAGCACACTTGTTGTAGCTATGAGCTAATGATGGATCAAACCCCAACCTATAGGATGCAGAAAGAAACACAAGCCCTCAACCCAACTGTGGGGATGGCGCATGCCGGATTTCAATGGTAAGGTTGAGGACGAGGAGTAACGGGACGAGGAAGGGACCATGGACAATCAATTTGATTGCGGAGGATGAGGGAACTATGCCCATGATTTTACCAACCCAATGAGGACATCTTATTCGTATTGTGCTTAGTTTGATCATGAAATGATAGATTGTCCTACGTTGATCACATAGATGCGCGAAAAAGGGGTATTGCATCCTCCTCTGACCCAAAATATACAAATGATGAGGTTTGAACCGTGTGAAGAAGACCCAAATGTGAACATGATTCTCACAAGTGGGCCAACCACAGGGGAAGATAGGGGAAGCAGCTCGAGGAAGATACATGGGTTCGCAAGGCTCCCATGAAGGAACCTGAGTTTGACTTAGAACATGCAAAGGAAATCTTCATGGAAGCTAGGAAGAGATTCACAGAGGCCTCCACTTTAGGTAGTCAGGGTCAACCAGAGCCAGGAATGGATCCTTCCATGCTCACTACCTTTTTGAAGACATGCATGAAACTACCGTGCAACAACAAGGTAGTTAAGGGACTACAGGAGCTGATTACCAGGTGTGCGGGGTCGAGAGAACTGCGCATAGTCTGGAAACTAGGAAAACATGAATTGTGCACCAGAAGGGAAATAAGATTGACAACGCATATTGGTGAGTACGAAATGGATCATGTAATCCTAGATTTGGGTTTGGACATGAATGTGTTACCAAAGTAAATATGGGAACGCATGGGCAGTCCCACGTTGCAATGTTCCCCTATTCAATTATGAATGGCGAACCAACAAAATATTTGTCCATGGGAAGGTTGCAAGGAGTAATAGTTGGTATTGAAGGCACGAGCACACAGAGGGATTTTGAAGCAATAGAGATTATTAATGACAACAATCCCTATCCCGCATTGCTAGGAATTGTCTGGGTCACTGATATGAATGGAGTCATCAACCTGAAGAAGCAGAAGATGATATTTGAGAAAAAGTCACTACGCATAGTAGTCCCGCTAGACCCAACCGAAGGAGCGTACTACACTGAACCAATGTGCGACGATGAAAGTGACGAGGTGCTAGATTGTATTTACCAGATAACTGTATGAGACCAGGATCGGGTGAATTTGACTACTGATGGGAGAATCTTGTGGGAGCACAACAACTCCTGCACTTTCAATTCAGATGAGGAAGTAGAGTGCTGGAAAAACCGGTTGCACGAGGTGACAATGCTCAATTGCAACATGATGATTAGATCATTGTTATGCATGAAAACAGAGGCAAGGGAACTGCCAACATATGATGGAGTGAAAGTGGTGGATGAATTCTTGAACAAATTTGAAAGCGCAAAACCTGAAAAACAGTAGTTTGATGCATTAAATTCGGCATTGCGCGCAACACCCGCACCATGGTGGAGTACATATCAAGGTAAGATTAAGGACTGGAAAAAAAGTAGAAGAATGATTTGCCTACAATTTAGAAGACCCCAGCTTTGATGAAGAGGTGGGCAGCCAGGACAGATCAGCTTGTGCACTCACCTAGGTCGATTGGTGTAAACATGTGCTTGCAGTCCACACAAGCACACCCTAAACTAAGGATCGAAAATCGAAACCAGACACAGTAGCCGGAAAAGCGACAGGCACCACAAACATTCCATGTAGAAGCATTCAAAAAGATATGAGAGATCCTTAACAAGGTTCACCAGGCCAAACAAACTGATGGGGGCCTGCACGTACTAGCGGTCCAATGGGCCTCTAGGGCCATGTACAATAATCTGAGCATGGAAACGATCCCAAAGATGATGGGAAAATTCGAGGCCATACCTTTGGGAGGAAGGAATGCTCACATAGTTGGAACAATACATGGGGACAAGGATGAAGGGATTATGCAGCTGCACGAAGTAGAATATATCCAGATTCAGGAAGCCATTCGATGGGAGAACCTTAAGTTTTGTGAACTCAAAGATTGGGTATGACTGAGGAAGAGAAGCATGTTAATGGATGCAGAAATCAAAGAACTATCTAACTAAGCATGCCACACCAATAAAATAAGAATGACAGGAAAAGATATGGGCCAAAATACTATTGCATTAGAAGATTTCTGCCAAGAATTTGTGGCTCTACTACCATGGTTGCGACCACACATTACAAGGCAAAGTAACCAGAGGGGCGCACTACATAAGGAAGAACACATAGCACTGACTGTCATGAGAGAAATTGAGGAGTGTGCAGACTAGGCTAGAAGGTGCCTCAAAACCTTGCATAGGTAGTGCGACCACCTAACTATCCATAGAAAGCACAATCTCAGCACTCCAAGCAGTTGAAAGAGAGCATGGACTATAAAAGAGTCTTTATGGGAGCGACATGATAAGGAGGTTGTGCATAGGATCAGTATGTCACAGGAGTCATGCCTGCACAAGGGAGGTTGCATTGCCAACCAAGTATATTGGGAAGTTACCACTGGGTCACTGTTCATGACAAGATGTCCCATTTAAGACAATAGGGAGTAGGCGGCGGGCAATTAAGACATGGAGTAGGAACTAGATTTGGGACAATCTATCACTAATCTAGCATTAATGAGCCGAAATATGGGGGAATGATTGAATTTGAATTCAAAAAGGCCTCTAAATCACAGATGGTTATCCACTGAAAAACCCTTGACGTCTTAAGAATTCAATTATTGTGCTACTAATTGGGTATGGACCTTATGAATTTAGAGGCTTTAAGAGCAAGTTCATTGTTTGAGGCATTACCAAAAAAGACACAATACTTTCTGAATAGAGTGATGTCAATAGCTGAGGGAGCTATGCTGAGCCCTACATCACTGGTGGGAGATGCATTGGAAATTCCAAAATCGCCCTCGATGTCGAGGCCCAAAATTAACCCACAGGTAGCAGGACTGGTCCATATGTCTCCGTAAAATATGCGGTTTGGTAAGATGTCTATGGAGGACAAGGACAAGATGGTTAATCTTGAGATAGATGATGAGGAGGAGGATATGAAGGCCTTCATAGAAGAGATTGAACTAGATGAAGAAGAGGAAGACATTCAGCTAGTGCGCGCTATAGCGAAACTGCCCATGTATGTCCCTCCATGGAAAGGGAGAGTAAAAGTACCCAAATATTTGGATGTCTTTAAGAGCACACTCAAAACCCCGCTCCTCGTAGAGGGAATTCTGTTTGAAGGTTCAGTTTTGGGCCCCGTGCCCACGATGAAATTTGAAGATTGGGACCTCACAGATAGTGAAAAGTTCCCACATTTGGAGACTAGCCAACTCATGAAACAAAGCAAGGAGGGGTTTGTTACAACATTCGAGCCACGGAAATGGCTATGCGGTCTGGAAGAGGTAGGGCTACTCCACCTTCTATGGATCCCACACTTTCACCGAGCACTGATCACGATCTTTGTCAACAGGAAATTGCTTTTCCTGGTGCACAATGGGTACTTGTGGCTGGAAGAGCCTATTCCCATCATGGCGGAGCTTATTAGTAAGATTTCTCGACTTGCATGTGCGGGAAGGGACCCCACAGAAATAGCTGGCAAAAGCGGAGACTTGGCACTCGTAGAGGCCATGAAGAAGAAATACAAGTTGGAGGAAAGGAAAAGGGGCTACGTAATTACTAGCATTCAAGACAAAGGTGTGTGCATAGCCACTGCACTGCTTGCAGGAAAAGTGATGAGAAAATTTCGCGGCAATAAGGTACCAGCAACGGTCATCGCACTAGCCGAACAATGGGAACAAGGGTTACAGTTCAACTAGGTGCAGTTCCTCTGTGAGGAGTTTTTGACAAACTGCAAGGAGGCCCAGGAGTAGGGTAATACCTTCCACTACACGTGGTTGCTCTTATCCATCTTGTTAATTGCAGGGTAATTTCCTAAGGATAGTCAGTTTCCTCCTCTTGAATAGGACTTGACAGAGGCAACAAAATATGTGCCGCTCTAGGCGATGAAGGACACCATGTGAATCCACGAGACCAAGATCTTCTGGATAGTCATGGAGGTAAGTGTTCGGATGTGGATCCATAAAAGGCTACACCTATCCCCCACAATATATGACAATCGATGGAGCTTTGCAGACTTTAAGGTAGATATGCACAATGTGTATATCAGGGTGAGGAAGGATCCGGCGCAGAAATGGACCAAACTCCCCTTCATCATAATTAATGAAGCTATTTTCATGGTGCCCAACTCATGGCCAGCTGAATGGCATGCCCCAAATCTGGCAGCGAGTAATGAGACAACAATTCAAAGATAGAAGGATGCCCCCAAGCTGCTGGCACAACAAAAGTAAAATGAGTAGTTCAACAAGGAGGTAAGGGCTTCTCGCAAGGCAGCGAAGGCCGCCAAAAAGCCACCATGACGTAGGAAGAAAGAGGCCTGGACCTAACCACTAGACAAGGGACCGATGACATAGCAGAAGGCACAGACCCAAGCATGACATCAACACAATTGAAACTGTTGCGTGGTATGGAATGAACAGGGCCATGAAAGAAGACCAAGGCCTCCAAGCTAGATGGAGAACCTATGACCCTGATAGAGGGTGACTTATACAACATTAGTGAAACAGTTCATGAGGTCACTAGGGAAGTGCTCCAGGAGGCAATGAAAAAGCAGCAAAATGTGTTGGGGGCCCTTAGGGCGCAACTGCGGGGACTTCAGGTGCAGCCCCCATAAGAAGGAATGGTAGTCACCTATGGTGCCGTGGGTACATTGACAATAGAGCAGTTGTTGCGGACCAAAACAACTAACACTATCATGCCACTAGAAGGAGCACTGACAGCAAACAACATGGAGGACAGAGCCACAGTGGGCTGGATCAAGGGACTTGGCCTAAACTTGGCTTCCCTTTTGCGAGATATATTATACCAGCTGCAGGATGGACCAACAATAGAACTTCACGCTATGGAAGGACACATAGTGGAAATTCTCAGTGAACAATGAATCAACATCGAGCAACTTAGCCTACAACACGATGAAGTGGTGGCATAGAATCAGTAGTTGGAGAAAATCGTAGAGGAAGCATGTTGTCACACCCTAGAGCTAGAAATTGTGACACACCTACCAATAGGAGTGAGCATCCACAAATTGTCCAATGGATTCCACGAGGCAAAGGAGGAAGAAACAAGGATCCAATTGGAGGAAATAATTTAGGCAATGCAGACCTGTACAACTCTATTGGAAGAATCCTTCAGGGTCCTCACTGCCTTAGAGGAGGACCCCACCATACAACACCTGGAAACAGAGGTGTGGGAGCTTCAAATACAATATAAGAGTGTGCGTGGGATGGCACAGAAAGTGATCCCGACTCAACGGCTGGTGAAGCTACACTAGGCGAAGGCATTGAAGGAACAAGTGCATGCACTTAAAGCATCCGTCCAGCCTTGGATCGATGAGACCTTCCTCATCAATGCTACCATCGAAGGAAGGCTCAAACAGATGAACATCTTGCATGCTCTTAGATAGGGATTTGCCCCTGACAGTGAGTATTCAGCCAAGCAGGTAGAGTAAATCAAGAAAACGATAGAATAGTGTGATACAGACCTTCACACAGCTCAAGAATAGTTGGAGGGGCTTCATGCCAAGAATACCACATAGTCGCTCGGGACGAGTCATGATGATTGTGTTGGGCGCTTGTTCAGCAACGGATCCCCCCACAACATGCTTTTGGGACTTAAATCCTGAGTTTTGGTCAATGTGATGCAAAGACTCTACGAAATGCAGGTGTGAAGCACGAAAGTCTAGGATGATTCATAGGGTTTTCTACCCTAAAATAATGTAATTTAATGTAAATTTATGTCGGCCTACCCATGGTCCATGGACCATGGGATTGTATAAATAGAGCGAGGCTCTAAGTGTAAAGTTAGTCTTAGTTTTTCTAAAAAGAAGTAATAGATAGATGCAAAGGGATGGTTAGAGGATATAAGTGGATCTGAAGTGTATTGGGTCGTAGTAGTAGGTAGAGGCTCTGCGGCTGAGTGCGCAGAAGCTTATTAGAGTCTGCAGCTGAGTGTGCGGACCCCTGTAGCTAAACTTGAGAATGATCATTAATAAATATATCTTGATTTGGCATGTTGTGCATCTATTTCGTAGATCTATATCTTGATGTTATGCGTTAATGGCATATGTTTATTTATATGTGTGGACTTGTATGTATGCTTATGAATGAAAACCTTCTAAGTAATTAACGAAAAAAATGTAATTAAGGAATATCATTGCCTTAATTTGAGCGATTAGAGCTTGCAAGTCTTCCTCCTCCTCCTCTTTCAATAGTGACAACTTTTCCCTTCTTTGCCATTGACAATTTTCCAAACCATCAGTTTCTTGGGGATACACAGACTGGCCCCATATTTTGGTTATCTTTCTGCGGCCGAGGCATTTGTGGAGATTTTGGAACTTATGGCATGACTGTCACCTCTCTAGGCTCCTCTTGGGCCATATGGGGCTCTGTGGTAGCTTTGATGAATCGCACCCTTGTTCTTGCAGCTGACATCGTGTCTATACTTGAAGGTGGTAAGAGTAAGCAGTGCTCAACGCTCTGTACTTGCTCAATTATAAAACAACCAAGTGTTGCCTTGTGGCTAGCCCTGGGGGTTTTATAGCATCTTTTCAATTTGAATTCGACCCTTCCCCCCACTTCTAAGTGAATAATTCCTTCTTGGAAGTAGATCGTCTGAAATCTAGCTCTTAATTTGTGTCTTAATTGCCCACCTCTTGCTCCTTTTGCCTTAAATTAGACCTCTTGTCATGAACAGTGACACCAACGGTCACCTCCTAGCCTACCCCCACAGTGGCATATTTGGCTTAAAAGAGGCATCAGGAACAACAAGCAGCCACACAACAGAAGGCAGTTAATGCAACAACAACAGCGCAAGTGACAAAAACCACAACAGAGGCCGAGGACGACCATGGGATGTCCACGGGGCCATAGACCGAGGAAGTAGATAGGGCGGATGATCACACAAACCCCGGTTCCACATAAACCCAACTCAAGTAGTTGTGTTTCCCTGAGAAAACAACTCCTTGGAAGAAGGTAAAAGCCACAAAGATGTCCATTAACCCCATCACGCTCACAGACGGTGATCTATTTGATATCAGCAGAACGATTCACGAGGTTGCAAAGGACATGCTCCAGGAACTAAGGATCAAGTAGAACATTGTATTGTGGGTGCTCAGTGCGTAGCTACAAGGATTACTAGTGCAGGCCCTCAAAATAGGTACAATGGCCCAATATGTTGCCATAGGAACCACCAAGGCCGACCAGACGCTACGGGCCCGTATGGCCAACACCTTCATGTTACCCAAAGGTGTGCTAGCAGCAATGAGCAAGGGTGACTGGGTTGTGATGAGTACCATGAAAGGTGTCGACTTGAACTTGGCCACCCTATCACATGACATTTTGTACTAGCTGCAGGATGGGGGTCATCGAAGAGCTTCGTGCCCGGGAAGGTCAAGCGATCCAAGTCCTGCATGAGGAGAAAATCAACATGGACCAGCTCAACATCTAGTGGGATGAGTTGGTTGAGCAGGCTCATAGACTGGAGTAGGCTGTAGAGGATACATGTAGGAGTGTCCTAGAGTTGGCTGTGCAGGCAAGGCTACTAGCAGCAGAGCAGGTCCATTAATTGGAAGCCGAAGTTTGCGAGGCCCGGGAGGAAACAACAAAGGTTCTGTTGGAGCTGAACCTGCAGATCGTCAAGCTGCGATTGAAGGTGAAACCCTCCATGCTCGCAAAAGTTATAGAGTAGAATTTCTACACTATCCAGATGGGGTTGGAACTAATTGGCTAGGCAACACAGGATTGCATCAAGCGGTTGGAGCAAGCACTCACCATGCTTATGCACCTGTAGGAAGACCCAAATCTGCAGTGTTTAGATACCTAGGCACGCAAGTTGTAGCAGGAGTATGATAGTGTCTAGGGCACCTTACAGACAATTGTACTTACTCAATTCCTCACCAGACTACAATAGGAAAGGGCACTGAAGGACCAATTAGACATTGCATGCCAAAAAGAATTCGTGCTTAAAGAATGCATCCAACCATGGATCGATGAAGCTTTCATAATTACAGCTACTATTGAAGGGAAGCTGGCACAGATGCAGGAACTTTATGTGGGTGGATAGGAATGTGACCCCACTCATGAAGGTTCAGAGATACGTGTGCAGCAGGTACAATAGACAGTTGAACAGTGTGTTGTGGACACCAAAGCTACACGAGACCTCATGGATGGAATTCGTGCAAAGATCGCCGCACCAACCGAGTGACTCAGAATGAGTCATGATGATTGTGTTGGGGGCCTATTAGGCAATGAATCCACCTATAGTTGGGTTTTGGGGCTTAAAGCCCAAATTTTGATCAATGTGATTTAAAGACTCCATGAAATGTGGGCACAGAGTGCAAGAGTCTAGAATGAGTCATAGGGTTGTCCCCTATAAAATAATGTAATTTAATCTAGCGTTGTGTCGGCCTACCCATGCTCTGTGGACCATGGGATTGTATAAATAGAGCGAGGCTCTAAGTGAAAAGTTAGTCTTAATTTTTAGGAAGCAAGAAGTAATAGATAGATGCAAAGGCATGGTTAGAGGATAGAAGTGGATCTGATTTGTATCGGGTTGTAATAGTAGATACAGGCTCTGCAGCTGAGTGCACAGAGGCCTATTAGAGTCCGTAGCTGAGTGCATGGAACCTTGTAGCTAAGTGTGTAGGGCGGTGTCGTGTCTGTATTGAATTGAACTTGAAAAGGATCATTAATAAACCCAAGTTTATTCAGCATATCATGCATCTGTTTCGTAGATCTATATTTTGATGTTATCTGTTAATGGTATCTATTTATTTATATGCACGCACTTGTATGTATGCTTATGAATGAAAACCTTCTAAGTAATGAAAAAACTGTCATGCGGAAAGAGTTAATCTTGCGGACAAAACCAACCTCCCTAGAAGCCTAAGACTTTCTAGTGACAAACAAGACAATTAAGAGAAATCCTTCTCTAAACATGCATTTATCATACGAGAAATCAAGTGTTTTAGATCCTACCTATAGTCCAACACTGTTGTAGTAGTCCAGCCTCGTTGATCCAGATGAGCTCCTCCTTCACTTTGAAACCTGCATTGACTAACAATCAAACGATTACATAGCACCTGAATATCTCATAAAATAAAACATATTCAACATACAGACCAAGGAGTATATGAAACAACTCATTAATAACAAATTGTTGTGAAGAATGGACTTATTTGTATTAATAGGAAACAAAAGAAACCATTACAACCTGAGCCTTGGTGTTGTGCAAGTTCCTCCCAGGGTCCAGCAAGAGTTTTCCTTTATTTTGATAAGCTCACCCACTTCCAAATGAAACAAGAAAGGATGGGAATCTCTCCTCACAAGCTTCTACAAGGAAGTCCTAATTCCAGCAGCATCTACCCTTTGGAATGTTCAGCTTTCAACCTCCCCTCCTCTGGCCCATTGCCTGTATTTATAGTGTTCTAGAGGAAGTTATTCAGGTCCAACATCAATGGGATACTCCCTGTTTTGGATGGGGTAGCTCCTCTCTTGATGGGATAAGTTCCTCTTTCATAGGGATGCATGAACCATCTGGAGGCGCTCAATACACGTCAAACAATCTTCTAGAATGCTCTAGAAATGACCACAAGTAACTTTTTTTAAGATGAAACTCGCGCCTTTTAACCTTTATAGGAGTACGCACCCACCCTTTACATACAGAGCGTACACGTACGCAGGTATTGTGAACTTGGGTTGCGTACACGCAGGTAAGGCTGAGAGAAACTGCGTACCCAGAGATAAATAGATTTTTAAAGACTTTCTCTCTTTCTTGAAGTTTGAAATGGAGAGCAGAGGTATGAGACTTGCCAAGGAGGATAGTATGACAGTTGATGGAGCCATACTAACTG
>APFE031303058.1:62537-174789 GCA_000404065.3 Pinus taeda
CACAAGTAACTTTTTTAAGATGAAACTCGCGCCTTTTGACCTTTACAGGGGTACGCACCCATCCCTTGACATATAGAGCGTACAAGTACGCATGTATAATGAACTTCGGATGCGTACACGCAGGTAAGGTAGAGAGAAACTGCGTACCCATAGATAAACATGTTTTTTAATGACTTTCTCTCTTTCTTGAAGTTTGACATGGAGAGAAGAGGCATGAGGCTTGCCAAGGAGGATAGTATGACTGTTGATGGAGCCATACTAACTGCAAATAGTCATGGTGACAAATTTTAGTGTAACACAAACAAAACCTGATTAAGGAAGAATTGGCTAATTAACACTAGTGGCACTACGGCTGGAGCTGTGCGAAGGCAGTCCCACGGGACGTAAGGAGCTAACTGCTGCACGTAACCTTATAAGCATGAAGGTTGAATCATGCGCCTATCACCCGATATCAGACATCACTAGAGTGCAGAAACTTGGTTCCAGCACCCTCCCATACTACTTCAAGTGAGACCTCAATCTGCACTCCGAAGACTATTGCCGAAAGGGCCAGTAGTACTGAGATTTGCTTGGCTAACTCACTGCTGAACCTCGGTTAGGCACAAATTGGCTAGTGGATTCCGTGAGGCAAAGGAAAAAGAAACAATGATCTAGCCAGACCTCAATCTGCAGATTGTTGAGCTATGGTTAAAGGTGCAGTTGTCCACACCCCCGGATGATTGAGAACAGTGTGTTAACGTTATCCAAAAGGGATTGGAGGAAATAGGATAGGTAGTGTAGACCTATACAACTCTGTTGGTAGAATCCTTCGAGGTCATCACTGCCATACAGGAGGACCCCACCATACAATGCCTAGAAATAGAGGCAAAGGAGCTTCAAATACAATTATGACAGTGTGTGTGGGATGGCGTAGATAGTGATCGTGACTCAGTGGCTAGTGAAGCTACAACAGGCGAAGGCCTTGAACGAACAAGTGGATTCTGCATGCCAAAAGGAGGAAATACTTAAAGCACATGTCCAAACCTGGATTGATGAGGCCTTCCTCATCACTACCACCATCGAAGGAAAGCTCTCACAGATGAAATTATTGCATGCTCTCAGATAGGGATTTTCCCCTAACAATGAGTATTCAGCTGAGTGGGAAGAGCAAATCCAGCAGACTACAGAACAGTGTGATGCGGACATTCGTGTAACTCAAGAGTAGTTGGAGGGGTTTCATGCCAAGATCGCTGCACAGTGACTCAGGACGAGTCATGATGATTGTGTTGGGGGCTTTTTGGGCAGTGGATCTCCCCACAACATGTTTTTGGGGCTTAAAGACCGAGTTTTGGTCAATGTGATGTAAACAATTTGCCAAATGTGGGTGCAGAGCATGAGAGTCTAGGATGAGTCATAGGGTTGTCCACCCTAAAATAAAGTACTTTAATGTAAAGTTATGTTGGCCTACCCATGGTCCATGGACCATGGGATTGTATAAATAGAGCGAGGCTCTAAATGTAAAGCTAGTCTTAATTTTGAGGAAGCAAGAAGTAATAGATAGATGCAAAGGCATGATTAGAGTATATAAGTGGCTCTGATGTGTATTGGGTTGTAGTAGTAGGTAGACGCTCTGCAGCTGAGTGCGCAGAGGCCTAGTAGAGTCCATAGATGAGTACGCAAACCCCTGTAGCTGAGTGCGCAAGGTGAAGTCGGGTCTATATTGAAATGAACTTGAAAAGCATCATTAATAAAGCTAAGTTGATTTGGCATATCGTGCATTTGTTTCATAGTTCTATATTTTGATGTTATGCGTTAATGGAATCTATTTATTTATATGTGTGCACTTTTATGTATGCTTATGAATGAAAACCTTCTAAGTAATTAATTAACAGAACCTAATTATGGAAGACTTGGGTAATTAACACTGGTCGCACTGCAGCTAGAGTTGCGCGAAGGCAGTCCCATAGGATGCAAGGAGCTCGCTGGTGTGTGTAACCTAATAAGTACGAAGGTTGAATCACGTGCCGGTCACCCCATAGCAGAGACCCCTAGGGTGCAGAAACCTGGTTCCAACACCGTCCCATACTACTTCAGGTGAGACATCAGTCCACGCTCCGCGAAATGTTCTTGAAAGGGCCAGTAGTACCAGGATTTGCTTGGCTAACTCACTGTTGAACCTGGGTCAGGTCCCACATAGCCAACACCTAGTGAGTGAATTCTGAACTTCCCTGGAAATTTATCAAACTCACTGTCATATAACAAAACTAGATCATTTAAATCAAAGGCGCCCAAATTAATCTATCAATCATGCCATGCTTTTTTGCACTACGTTTGGACCTATTGGTGAAATCCAACTAGAAATCCATCTTCCTAAAGCTCAGCAAGCTATACGAGCCTCTCTTCCAGGGCTCCGTGATCTTCCATACCCATGAGTGTTGTTATGCATAGACTAGGCACAATGTATTCCATTGGCACCACTGCTTCAACACCATATACGAGCCTAAAGGGTGTCTGTGTAGTCAACATTTTGAATGTCGTCCGATAGGCTCATAGTACTGCAGATATGTGTAGGTCCCCATCACTTCAATGAACATTCCAAACCTTGGTCAACACATTCTCCATCACCTTATTGAATGCTTCCACCATCCCATTAGCCTGTGGGTGATAAGGTGTGCTCTTCTGGTGAGATACCTGAAATTCCTCCATCAACGCAATGATCATTTCATTTAGAAAGTGTGTACCACAATCACTCATCAAAATTTTTGGACACCCAAATCGCATCAGTACATACTCAAAGAGTAAATTCACAGTAGTCATGCTTGTGCAGTCCTTCAAATGCCTTGGCTCTGCCCATCAAGTCTGTTAGGCCCTTACACTAATATGTGTCATATGTCATGATTGAATTGATGAGCTATGTAATATTTTCATACCTTTTCTTGTTGCAAATGTTTTCCATATTTTCAAAAAATCAAAAAATTTAAAAAATGTAAAGAGAGTATACCCTAAAAGAAAAATCAAAGGGTAAAAAGAATAAAAATAGTCACCATGACTTTTGACAGTCTGTGTGAGTCTATCATCACGCATACTTACCTCCTTTGCAAGTCTTAAACCTCAGTTCTTCATATCAAGCCTTGAAAATAAGAGAAAGACCTTAAAAATCTCTAAAACGCTGGTTCCACATTTTCCATTAGCATTACCTGCGGTACCGCACCTATTGGTCATGTCCCTTGTGCGCTTGACTACTTTGCATCTGTGTTATGGGTGCGAACCCCTGTAAAAGTTAAAAAGGTGCAAGTACATTCTTAAAAACTCACTTTGAGTAATTTTTGGAAGCTTCTAGAGGGAATCTTGCGGTTACAAGTTCACTCCTTAAGGGTTCATGCATGCCATACCTTTAGGAGCTAACCCCTTGATGTGAGGAGCTTATCCCCTTGAAGGAGGACTCTATCCCTTCAATGGTGGACCTGTAACCTCCTTCCTTTGCACTATAAAATGAAGCATTAGGTTGGTTACTAAGGAGGTTGAAAGCTGAATATTTTTTAGTGTAAATGCTGCTGGAACTTAGTCTTCCTAATTGAGCTTTGAGAGGAGAGATTACATACCTTTTGATCTCATTTGGAAGCGAGTGAGGCTTGTCAAAATAGAAGAGATTCCTGTTTGGACCCTAGGAAGAGCTTGTACAGCATCAAGTCACCAAGGTTGTAAAGTTCTTCTAATTCAAAGTTAATACAATCAAGTGTATTTTTCTCAATAAGTTGTGTTTAATGGTTTATTTCATAGATTCCTTGATCACTATGATGAACATGATTTATTATATTAGCTATGCAGGTGTTCTTTGATGTTTTCTTTTTTATGATTGCGGGTTTTTAAAAGGAGATTCTTTGGAGCTATTGGAGCGTGGCTGCCACAAAATAGTGTTGGACTTAAGGTAGGGTCTAAAACACCTCTTGGTTTTTATTAATGAATCGAAATATGTTTAGGGAAAGATAGATTTTCTTGTCCTTCTTGTTGCTAGATATCAGTTGATACTAGGGAGATAGGTCTTGTCTGCAAGAATGATTTATCTGGCCAACAAATTGGTGACTCTGTTGGGGACTAGATTTGATTTCTTAATTTTCCTTTATCTTTGACTTGAGAATCTTGATTTTTTGTTTCTGGTTTTTGATTGATTGATATCTGCTTGGGTAGCTTAGGTTTTCTCTGTTTTTGAAAGTTTTGAAGTCTTTTATGTTTTTCTTGAAGTTTTCAGGGGACCGCACTTTCTTTTTACAAGACAGTGCAGACATCTCCACACTGTTCCTTTAGTGCACAAAGCGGTACCGTGCCTATTAATTCTGGGTCTTGCAGACCCTGTTTAATTTCTTGAAAAACTTAGATTTCTTCTTTCAGTTTCATTTAGATTTTATTTAGGATTCTTAGCATCTACTCAGATCTGTATTTTTTTGTCAAAAATCCTTGTTTATGAGTTACTTCCAGTGAATTCTTCATCTCATCAATCTCCATTAAATTAATTGGGTGTTTTGAGTCTTTTCTTTGAGAAATTCTTAATTTGATTTCCTTTGGTCATTACTTGGAGGTTTGTCTCAGTCTTTTCACAATTTTGCATCTTTTTGCTTTTGGCTTTGCTAAATTGTGTATGAGTGTTAATCACCTTTGAGTGTTTTTATTTTTTGATCTTTGGAACTCTCACCCAATTTTCTTGACTTGCACTTGATTGGTTCTTAGATTACGTTAGAATCATCTTGTGTTTTAGAATTCTCTTGCATAGATCACATTTGCAAAGTTAAAATTCTCATTTTCAGAATATGAATGTGAATTGTGCATAGATTACAATTGGATAGTTTACATTCTGAAAAATCAATGGTAGATTTAGATCAATTTTCTTTCATTTGAATTTACATATTTTTATGCTTGTTTTTAATGCACAAAAACAAAAATAACAATTGTTTTGGAATTGTTTTGCATTAGTTTTCCTTGATGATATTAGTGCATTAGAGAATTTGTTGTATTTTCTCTTAGTGATCAATTTTTTGCATTGTTGGAAATGAATGGAAACTCTCTCCTTAATTGAGTTAGGATTCATCGAATTGAAAAGATTACATTATCATATTCGATTGCATTCAGTTTTGGGTTGGGTCATAGCACCATTGGTTCCATATCCATTTACCCTTTTGAGTAATAACAACCTAAATAACATAGTGCTTAATTAAAATTCATCTAGTAATTTTTGCATTTTTAGGGCTCTTTCCACCAATCTAGCTTAGGCTAGTGTCTTGGAATAGCTTTTAGTTAACTCTCTAAGATAGTAAAACAAACAAGTAGGGAATATTGTAGTAGGAAATAAATCCAATTGTAATTGATATAATCTGGGAAGCTCCTCTTAAAGGAGTCAATCACGAGATCATATCCGAACCTTTGAGATAATCAAGTCTGTCTCATTGGGAAAGATAGCAGATTTGCATATATTAAAAACGGTAAACCTTGGATTAACCATTGTCGAGGATCTTGGGGTCACTTGTTGGTAAATCTCAGATTGATCATATCAAGAAGCCTTCAAGGGGATTGAGATTTTCTACTCTGCTCTTACGCATAGATTAGATTGTAGACTGTTCCCCCAATTGTATTTGTTACTGTTGGTAACCTTAGTGACCATAATATTAAGATTCTTTCCTAAGGTGACGATGAAGGATGAGTCTCACTGTTCCTGGAGTAGGCATCGACTAGACTCACTTGGACTCTCTAGGGGGTTCTCTTCACTCGATATGGTTATGTGAAGAAACTTGTGCTAGTCTGTTTCATTAAGCAAGTTGTCAGGGTAACTATTCCAACCGCTATTTCTGTATTGAATTCTGCAGTGTTGGATTTCATCACCAACTAGTGTTTTCAGTATGAAAAGTTATTGTTTGTGTGTGGCTTGACTCCTAGATTCGATAGCGCATGTTAATTTGTTTGTTTTTACTTTTAGAGACCATAGGTGTGAATTGTGAATTTTAATTGTTAGGTGTGAATTGTGAATTGTGAATTTTAGTTTTAAATTGTTAATAAAATTCGCTGAAGTTGAATATAATGGCAACTGTTCCAGAATTTACCAACCAAGGAACCCCTCTTAACAAGAATCCTAGTACTTTTCCTTGCTTTGTAAATGTTGATCCTCCTTATATGGCTACTTTGTCATTACCTGGATTTACAATAGGTTTACCGATATGGTTATTTTCAACTTCGTTGGCCCCAAATACTCCAATTGTTCCACCTCAACCGAATGCTTCACCTCAATAAAGTTCACCATCTCAACATCAACAGCCTTCTGTTGACCCTTTACCTTCTTCGCCTAATATTTCTTCCTCTATTTCTTCCTCTTTGCTTAGTAAAAGCCTTGATGCTAGTGACCAGGTGGCTAAGAAGAAGAATAAAGGGAAGAAGAAGAAGAAACAAGATAAGAAAGAAGTCAAGCAACCAACCATGGCTATAAGTCTTAGTTGTGTTGAGAAAACCTCCAACATGCATCGTAAACCCAAATACCCGTGCAGGCTTTGTAAGGGTGACCACTTCCTTATCAATTGTCCTGGTATTCCAAAGGTTTTGGAAGTATGGTCAGAAAAATCTCATCAACTTTTCATTGATCCATCAACCAGTGATAGTCAAGTTCCTGGGAAAAAGGGTAAAGCTAGGATTCCTTGTAAGTTATGCAAAGGGAGTCATCAAACTCACATTTTCCCTCACATGGATGAAGCCTCAAAACTATTGGAAAACCTTACTGATCCACAGCAAGAATTTCCAACTTTTTACCATAAACTTTCTCCCAACCTACCGTCAACTGACGGAGTGATTGATCTAATTTCAAGTATAGTCGATCCCACTCTTCCATTGGAGAGTGAAACTCATATCACTCAGGTTAATGATCCATTAGTTGATCAAGTGGTCGATTCAATTTCACATTTGGTCGATCCCACTCTCCCTTTAGAGACTGAACTTCATACTGCGCAGGTTCTTCTTGTTACATTAGATTCTTCTATGCTGGGGGCATTTCACCTGTTTCTACAGATTCCCCTCCAAGTACTGAGGTCTTTTCCTTTGATTGGAATAGACTAACAGAACCTCGTCTTCCTTCCTCCATCCCTTTCCAAATCATTGTCAAGGTTGGTGGTAGGGACATACACCGCGCACAAGTAGATGAAGGTGCTTCTATTAGTATTTTATCCTCAACTGCTTGGAAAGCTTTATGTTCCCCTCAGCTTGTGCCTATTACGTAGAACCTGAAAGCTTTTAACAGAACCATTAGTGAACCTTTAGGGATCCTTCCTAAGTTTGCTATTACCTTGGAAGGTAAAACTGTCTGTATCGATCTTATGGTAGTTCGAGGTCCCTTGGATTTCAATTTACTCCTTGGGTGAGACTATTTTTATGCAATGAAAGATGTCGTATCGACACTCTTTCGCGTGATGTCTTTCCCTCACAATGGAAATATTGTGACTGTAGACCATCTTTCGTTCCCTAGTCTTGTTTCAACTACCAATAATATAACACCCCTAAATGTTCCTGATTATAAATTGGTATCTACACCGCCACGGGTTAATTATGTGGCAACTGGTCCCATGTTTCTAGTTACCCATGTATCTCACTGTTTGTTCATCTTCCTTTGATTTAGATCCAGTAATTGACATGGAAAGCTCTATGCGATTTCTTGAACGCAATGTTCTTATCCCTCTTGAGTCCCTTGACATGTGTTCCTTCCAGAGAACTATTCTTCATTCTGATGAAGACCTCTTGGAAGCCATGATCAAGGTGTGTCCATTGACATGTCTTTCTTCCAGTTGGAAGCCATAATCAATTGGCGAGGATAGTTTTTTTTTTCCTATATCAACCTCATTAAAAAATGAAATAGGCTATCATGAGGATAGTTTTTTCCTGTATCAACCTCGTTTAAAAATGAAACATGCAGATTTGAGGAAAGTTCCTGTTACTAAGTCAACCTCGTTAAAAAATTAATCAGGTATGAAGACAGTTCTTTTCCTGTGTCAACCTCATTAAAAAAAAAAAAAATTGAATCAGTAGGTTATATAGGTATATTGTAGAGAGCAGATTCGAGGAAAGTTCCTGTTACTGAGTCGACCTCGTTAAAAAAGGAATCAGGCATGAGGACAGTTCTTTTCCTGTGTCAAACTCATTAAAAAATGAATCAGTAGGTTATATAGGTAGATTGTAGAGAGTAGATGCGACGATAGTTTGTTCCCGTCTCAACCTCGTTAAAAAATGAAACTGGATACAGAAGCATAGTTCCTTGTCTTGTGTCAAGCTCGTTTAAAAAGGAAACAAGGTTTTTGAGGATAATTCTTTTCTTGTGTTAACCTCATTAAAAAATAAAACAACTCCCTTTTCGAGTAGAGAATTTGCAAGATCTTGAAAGTCAACCTTCATTCCATCCACCTGGTTGAATGCAATGAAGCTTGGGGGGCATGTACCTTGATTTGCGTCATTAAGCTGGGGGCATGCGTACTTACAACAATCATGGTTTTTTGTTTCAAGATTGTGTAAACATGAAACCAAATCCAGGCAGAGTTCTTTATGGTTCAAGCTTGTGTAAAAATGAACCCATACCCATTTTACATCTTTTGATTGTCGTTTTTATCCGCTAAATTCTGTGAGATGAGCCTTGGTTGTTTTCATCCCATCGCCACCATCTCTTTGGCCGATCATATGCTTTCACTTGGTTGTTTTCCTTTCCTGAGGGACCACAGCTATGAGTGGTTTTGTTAGCCAACCTCTTGACCATTACATGTTTTGAGAAATTCCACCATTGTCGGAACCAGTTGCTACCCTTTATACCACTCATTCCTCTAGGACAAGTCCTCTTTAAGCTCTTTTATGACTCGTAAAATATGAAAAGATTGCCGAGTTTTTTCTTTTAAACTCATTAAAACGGAATTAAAAGGATGGTCCACTTACAGCTCTTTTCTGACCGTATAAACGTGAAAACATTGCCGGACTTTCTTTGTTTCATGTTCGATATTGGTAATAAAACGACATGTTTTCGATCTCTATTTTACTTTTTTAGATTGAAGGAAATAATCATCAAAATTACTCCTTGATCATAATGATCAAGCGGTTCTCTCAAATATCATTTTATACTTTTTTCGGCTTGGGAGACACAAATTTACGAAAAAGGACAACCATGGAGTTTTCTTAAGTTTTTCTTCTGATTCTCTAAAATTGACAAAACCGAGTTTCTCCTATACTGGACTCGTTAAAATTTAACAGTAAAGGACCTGTTCAATTTTAAACAGGAGCGGACCACTCCTTCTTAGGGTTCGAATTTTAAACTAAGTTGGACTCATCCAAAGGATGAGCTTATAATTAAGCAAATTTTATCCTCCTCAAGCTTGCCAAAAATAAAGAGGTACTTGCCAAAAATGGTGGGGGAAAAGAGAGAAAAATGAACCTGTTTGTTATACTTTGTGTTTAGAAAAGTAGTTAACCACTCTTGAACATGACACTTTTTGTTCACCTGGGTTGGGAAACCCTTTGCCTAACAGTTAATCAAACCAAATCGAAAGTCTTTAGCTGGTTTCTGGGTATTAGCTTTGGGTCAATTGTCACCAAACCATCTGCAATGTCGTTATGTGTTCAAGAGGTCAATTCAAATAAACCATTCATTTGCAAAATATTTTTCATCCATCTTGACCATCCCTGAGTTAGTCCTTGCCAAATACATTTCTTCAAAACTTGATCTATGATTTCGTGTCATGGGCTTGCCTATGACAGATCACTTTCTATCGACTCCAACTCCTTATCTAGAAAGATGATCTAGAAATTGTCAGTACCTTGGAATTTTCATGCCTCAATGGCAGGTTTCTTGCCTTTGACGACAGGTTGCATCATTGACCTTCGATCAAAGGATTTTGTGACGTGTTCGACATCGACTCATTTATTCACATTTCATGGATTGTACTGAGTACTTTGAGGGCCATTGACATTATTGGTGGTTTCTCTCACACTTGTTAACAATTTATATCATTGACTGGTAATCAACTGGTTTATACCATGCTCGACTTCGACACATTCATTCACATGGATAGAATCGTACTAGTTCAGGAAGCAAAAATCAAGACCCTGGATCTAGTTTCCACCATCCAAGCTGCGAGGAATTTTTTTATTCATTATATAATAGAATATTCATAAACAGATGGTTGTGCCCATACTGTGTCTACATATGTCTATACTTGTGATTTATTATGAAATCTTTTTATATTAGAGCAGTTTAGATAGTTTTCTACTCAGTTTTGATCCGAGTATGGGAATGCCTACCTCAGTGATGATATGTTCACAAATATATATATATATAATAATTATATATTAGATTATAATAATATATATATATATATATATATAATATATATTATATATTTTGACGAATGTTCTAAGGTCCGACAGGGAATCCACAGCAAGATCCTTGAAATGATAAAGTACTTCACTCGTCATAGATGATAAAACCATCCTCATCTATTACAGACTTCGCACTTTAGGGGGCAATCTATTGCACAAAAAAATGTCACGATGACTTTCTGCAATCCGTGTGAGTCTATCATCACTCATACTTACCTCCTTTGCAAGTCTTAAATCTCAGTTCTTCATATCAAGCCTTGAAAATAAGAGAAAGACCTTAGAAATCTCTAAAACTTTGGTTCTGCACTTTCTCTTAGCATTACCTGCAATACCGCACCTATTGGTCATGTCCCCTACGCACCTGACCGCTTTGTATATGTGTTATGGGTGTGAACTGCTATAAAAGTTAAAAAGGCGCAAGTACATTCTTAAAAATTCACTTTGAGTCATTTCTAGAAGCTTCTAGAGAAAATATTGCGGTTACAAGTTCGCTCCTTAAGGGTTCATGCATCCCATACCTTTAGGAGCTAAATCCTTGATGCGAGGAGCTTATCCCCTTGAACGAGGACTCTATCCCTTCAATGGTGGGCCTATAACCTCCTTCCTTTGCACTATAAAATGAAGCAATGGGCTAGTTACTAAGGAGGTTGAAAGCTGAATATTTTTTAGGGTAAACGCTGCTGGAACTTAGTCTTCCTAATTGAGCTTTGAGAGGAGAGATTACATACCTTTTGATCTCATTTGGAAGAGAGTGAGACTTGTCAAAGTAGAGGAGATTCTTGTTTGGACCCTGGGAAGAGCTTGTACAACATTAAGGCACCAAGGTTGTAAAGTTCTTCTATTTCAAAGTTAATACAATCAAGTTTATTTTTCTCAATAAGCTATGTTTAATGGTTTATTTAATAGATTCGTTGATCACTATGATGAACATGATTTATTATATTAGCTATGCAGGTGTTCTTTGATGTGTGCTCCCATAGTACTAAAGATATGTGTAGGTCCCAATCACTTCACCGAACGGTGCAAACCTTGGTCAGCACATTCTCCAACACCTTATTGAATGCTTCCACCATCCCATTAGCCTGTGGGTGATAAGGTGTTTTTTTTCTGGTGAGATACTTGAAATTCCTCCATCAATGCAATGATCATTTCATTTATAAAGTGTGTACCACAATCACTCATCAAAATTTTTGGACACCCAAATCGCATCAGTACATACTCAAAGAGTAAATTCACAGTAGTCGTGCTTGTGCAGTCCTTTAGATGCCTTGGCTCTGCCCATTGAGTCTATTAGGCCCTTATACTAGTAGGTGTCATATGTCATGATTGAATTGATGAGCTATGTAATATGTTCATACCTTTTCTTGTTGCAAAGGTTTTCCATATTTTCAAAAAATCAAAAAATTTAAAAAAATGTAAAGAGAGTATACCTTAAAAGAAAAATCAAAGGGTAAAAAGAATAAAAATGGTTAAAAAAATGAAAGAAAATGAACCCCAACAAAGAAAGACCAGGAAAGTGTGCAAGTCTAAATGCCACTACTTTTTCACTTTGTCTAATAAATAATTGTGTGCAGCTTGTCATTTGTGCCACAATTCATGAATGGTCAGATAGTTTAAACTTGGCTAGTTCATATTTCAATTTCATGTTGTAGAAATAGAGAATAAATATCTGACCAAAAAGTGTAATCTTGGCAGATAAGTAGATATGTAGAGTGAAAAAGAAGCTCAACAGTTTAATCTAAGCCCTTGGATGTAATAAGTGTAGACTTAGATAGGCTTTGCCATGTAAAAGAAAAGAAAATTTTGATAAGCGTTTGCCAGTCTATGTGGACCCAAATAAAGAAGTGAAAATGTTAGGTTAAAGTAGGAAGGGTAGGTAGATGTTGGTTGTAGAATCATATATGATGGATGATGACTCTAAATGTGTTAATCTATTACTTTCATCACAAGGCCAAGGCATACATTATATTGAAAACATCTCAAGAAAAGAAAAGTCAGAATATTAACTTCCCCACTCATTTTCCCTAAATTTTCACTAATTTCCCCTAAAGCACTAAGGTATTTGCTAAATTAGAGGGGCTCAGAGAATTTCTCTAACTTCTGGAGGGACCGGACCCTCGACCCAATAATTTATAATGCCTAAGTACTTAAAACCATTCATAAATCATTCATTCCTCTCCATAAGTATTTTCCTAAGTAAAATCCTATTTTACTTAGGAAAATTACAAATATTTTTCATAAAAACCCTTTTTCACTTTAAGCCTAAGTTGAATACATACACCAAATGTTTTTATGCTTAGCACTTTTCATTCATTATCATATTAACTACTAACATATTGTTATATAAATCCCTTGTAAAACTTTACCCTCTCCCGTATTATTATAAACTATATAAATCCCGAAAATATTACATATCCCGCCCTTTAGTTAAATTATAACCATAATACATCCTTAATCGGGATTAATTAGTAAAATAGTAACTAATTAACAACCCTTAATCCCCCACCACAATAATAAAGGATTAATTAACCCTCACGGTTAATTAACAGCCTCCCCGCCCAATCTCGACAACCCCGATATACTTAATTAATCTTTAAATGTATCAGGCCCGCCTCCATTATAACCCTGTGATTTCATATCCCCGACAGCCATGCAATTAGGTCCTCAAGATCTGATGGCCTTTATGGATATCGCGCAGCTCTTTGTGACCACACGTTAGCATGCGATCACAAAGCGGTTTCCTAAACAGCACCCTGCCATGCGTCAAATGATCTACGGAATCACTGGCTCAAAGTCTATTACTGCCTATCCCTATAAGCGATATGACATGAAACTGCTTACCCCCCCACCACCACAATACGACAAAACATCATGTCGTTTGTCATTAACGTCACCTGTCCAAAACCAAAAACCTGTCAATCTTTGACTTTTGCCAATAAAACAAAAACAAAATCATTTTCTCTTTTTTATTCGGTAAACTTGTGCACCCATGCAAAAGAACGTTGAGGTTCGCCAGTTGAGTTTTCAATCACCAACTTGCTCCCAAACCTTGCAGCCAATGCCGCCTAGAACCCTCCAGCTGCACCAATACTTGCATTTCATTATTCATCCCCCAAAAAGAGGTATTTATCAAATTCCCAAGAAAAACCCTGCAAATACTAGTCTTCCATTGAAAATTGACGAAAAAGGACCAAATTTATAATAATTCAGTCATTATTTTCATCATTTAATCCCCCAATAGCCTTTGTGTTCCCCATTTCACAAATAAAACCATAGTTTCCTTTTAAATCCACAAGAACCAAAAATGGGAACTGAGTGGCTTTGAATGTTGCACCCATTAATGACCCTCATTGAGATTTAGACTATCTGTCTTTGGCAAATAAGGACTTCTAAATAAAAGAATTTTCCACTGATAAAAATCACCTCAGAGTCTTTTGCCAAAGTAGAGATAACTACCTGAATGGCTTTGATGTCCTAGGACTGTGGGAATCCAATCTTCCCATATACTTTCTCCCCTTAGTCCATGTTTTCCCTGATATAATTCATTATTGCCATGCCAATTATGACCCTAACTACAGAGCAGCTATGTCTCCCAGCCAAATAGTCCTCTTCCTAATAACTACTGAATCAATCAATGAGATGTTTCAATTTCACCCCAGTCAAGTTCTCACTCCCATTTCCATTGGATATCTACTTGAGAAATCAACTAAATTATCCCAAATAGAACTTAATTGCCTCTGTCAGACTTTCATATTACAGAAACATCAGCCTAAGGGCCCACCTCCTTATATGCAAACTTTGTTCATTGATATGGGAAGACTCATAGTTGATATGATATCTTTAGTAGTGGGATTTAACACTAGCGAGTTTGTCAATGAGTTAACCCTAATGTTGTTGTCAATATTTACTTCTGGATAGCCCCCTGTTGTTAAGTATGATTATGCCTCCTTTATTGCTGATAAAATTCATGACCAGTTCATGAGACTAGAGAATGAAAGAGTTTTCAAGTATACCACCTTCATATATCATCTCATGCTTTATTATTAGTCAAAAAAATTCCCTTTACTTGTCATGAAACTTGATACCAAGGGAAATCCAAGGTCTGTTATCTTTTGGACTTCCATCTTCCATAAATCCTTTGATTCCCCTTACTCCTATAATGAGTCCATTGATTAGTTTGTTTATCCAGCAACCACCTTATTGACAGGGATTTCCCCTCCCAGGATCAGTGGTGACATTAAAAGGATCCTTCAGCTCTCCAAGTAGTACAGAATAGGTGACTGGTATTTATACGAGAATTATACAGAAATCAAGATATATGGGTGTGAGCTTTCCCCTTTCAAGTTACCAAAATATGTTCCAATGAGACTGTTTGCATTGGAATATTTCAAACAAATGATAAATTCAGACTTGGTTGATTTTCAAAAAGCCAAATAGAAAGAACAACTCAGAATCAAGAATCAATTAGGCCCTTTCATCTGCAACACTAGGGAAGCATGGAGAGAAGCAGAGATAATTTTAGAAGACCACCTTAAATTACACAAAAGTTTTGGTTGGGTTCCATATGACCCTCATAGCTTTATCTATGATAGAAGAATGAGGAATAGGCTGTCACCATATATACACCATAGAATCTCAGAGATTGAACAATTTGCCAACATGGATGAATGGAGGGAAGGGACCTTAGTAGAAACTGATAGTGATCAGGTCAACATAGAAAATGTAATGAAATATCTTGAAAAGAATCTTGACCTAGATTCTTTTGGATAGGTACAGTTTAAAACCTCTCAGAAGTCAACATCAGGGATAAGTGCCTCAATAGTTGAGAACTCTCAAAGGTGCTCACAGCAGACCAATACACCACTTATAGGGACTTCCAAAGGTAAAGAAATAGAAAAAAGCACTTAGGCTACAAAGCAGTCAATAATGTCTAAACAGCCTTAAACTTCTAAGGAATAGACCCACATGCACACTCCTCCAACTCAAGTCAATGTGGGAGAACCCCCAATATTGCAGACTCCTCTAAATGAGGAAAGGAAAAAAAGAGAGAGAGGGAAGTAGCTACCCCTGCCAGTGGACCCTCAAAACAGCCTGGTGCTAAAAGGCATAAGCTAAATCCTCTTTCAAAAGAGGAATTTTTTGAAGAGTCTACTGATAGTCAAAGAAAAGAAGGTGTAGATAGTCATCAAAATTTCCCAGTAGGTGGGACATCTACTAGCTCATAGAGACAGGAGCTGGGGAGACAACAAAGTGCGGAGGTATCATCTTTTAGGCCACTAGGAAAAGATAATCTAGATATCAAAAAGAGGTTTAAAGAAATAAAATCTAGAAATGAGCCATTGAGGATCTAGGTCTACAGTCAGTATTTGAAAATGGCTCCCACTAATCAAAATAGGTTGATGTCATCCTATGACATCAAAAAAGGTAAAATGATAATGAATTTTTTCAAACCGAAAGTGAAACAACCTCAATCAGTAGCAGATTACCTCAAAATCAATTTTGAGGTCATGGCAAAGGACATCAATCCCTTGGACCAAATTAAGTTACACAAAGAGACAGGGGAGATGGTCTATTCTACATTGATTGTTAAGGCCATGATGGCCCAAAGACTGGAAAATTATTTGCATAATACTACTACCCAATTACAGCTGGAGAAAGCCTCCTCACATGCTAAAGACAATAGAATAAAATCTTTAGAAGAATTTATCATTGGATTGGGTCATGATCCGAAAGATGTGAAGGCTACAGAAGCCTTAATTAAAAAGAAATATGAAGACATAGCTACCTTAAGAAAGCAGCTAAAGTTTCCTCCTTCAAGGCATCCACAGACTGCTAAGGTCATACAAAAAAGGTCTGAAGAAGAGCTGATGGACTTAGTCCTAAAACTTAATGAACAGCTGAAGGAGACTGAACAAGAACTAGAAAAATCATTGAAGGACAAGTAGGGAGAGTTGGCCTCTCAACCTCCCAATGTAATACCAGTGGTTTCCACTGGAGTCCCTTCCACCCTTGGAATAGCTCTAGCACCAAAGATTCCAGTGGTCACAACAGAAGCAATAGAAGGAACAACAACAACAGGAAAAACACGAGTAGAGACTTCAGGTCTAAGTACGGAGGAACTAATAAAATCAATGGAGGAGATAAAACTCCAAGTTTCAGAGTTACAAAAGGTAAAGGAACAATATGTTACCTTAGAACAGAGATATGATCTTTCAAAGATAAATTTTGTAGAAAAGGTGAGGGAAATTAAAGGATTAGAACAAAAGATGAAATCATTAGAAAAATACCTCACATTTGACAAGCCCTTGGTAGACATTAAGAAGATTCTTTGGACTAACATCACTCAGTCAATAAATCATGTTTTTTCATCAATATAACTAATTTTTAAGAAGATTGATTTGGTAAAGGCAGCCCTAGAAGAAATTCAGAGGATAAAAGAAAAATTAGGAAGGATGCCTGAGGAAGCCACCAAGGTCATACATTTTTTGAATAGAAAGAATAAATACTATCTTGAAGAACTAGGCATTAAAGACAAAAAAGGGACTATTCTGGAAGTCAAGAAGTTATTAACTAAAAGGTCTCTAATGCAAAATTTGGAAACAAGATGCCAAAACGTGCGGGAGGAAATTAATGCTTTTATGGAGAAATTTGGTATTTTACAAAACGAAGGGCTACCTAGTCCTTTAGTTATAAATGATAAATTGATGAGGCACATAGATTATGTTGACAAACTAGATCAATATGCTAGTAACCAGGCAAGTTCATCAACCAGCACATTAGCACCAAAGGCACTGCCTACGGGCAGAGTTTATGACAATCTGGAAATCCTCGTCTATGTTGAACATGAGTTAAAGCATTTGTTTCCAGTTCAGCGTACCTTTTTCAAGTACACAGAGACTGATGAAATCCTCAGGAAATTTCAAAGGACCAGAATACCACAGAAGAAATGGTGGGAAGAAATTCTAGAAATTTTGTAATTTGTCCTTGGTAAAAAGTAAATTTTGGTTATTTACTATAGTCAATGGGTAAAGAGGATAAACAGAGATCAAACATGTAAAGAGAATTAGAGCAAGTCAAAGTGTATCAGTGATAAAGTAAAAAATAGAACAACCAGCACTAATTTACGAAGAATATAGCAAGACGCCAAATCATAGGGCCTGACTCCAACACACTCCCAAGAATAGGGACAACAAACCATCAGTTTTCCTCTATTTGCTATCTACAAGACGATATGTCTCTATTTTCATGTAACATATAGTTAGTCATCCCAGAATATATCTCACTTTGTTATGAGATATTTTATTATAAAGCTTTTGTATAAATACTCCCTCATTTAGAGTATTGAGGGTGGATTCTTAGACATTGCTGTAAAACTGATTACTTTGGAATAAAGTGCCATTGGACCAAATCTTGCATGGCTAGCTGGATGTAGAATTAATACAAAGGATTTTTCACAGGATTCAAGTGCATTACATCGGACAAATAAGTTTTTTATGGCTCGTGTGTTATTGTTGTCCTATTTAAATATTTCAATTATGTTCCATATCTGAATATTAAAATGGAAAAGCTTAATTCAGAAAGTCCTTTAGTGCAATCTGTTTTCAATCATTTTTATTCTCAATGTTTTCCTCTAAACTATGATAAGAAATGAAATCTTAATTTCTCTTTCTTCTTAGTTTATGATTTAAGTCATTTAGTAAAAAATCCTTAATTGCTTTTTACTGGTGATCATCTAGATTCCCTCTTCTCAAGACGTGTGGAAGGATTCTTAATTTCCCTTCTTCACTTTTGAGCCCATCTCATCTTTTCAAGTCATCATTTGCTCCCTATTTAGCTATATTTCCCTGTGAATCCATCCTTTTCAAAGAAACCAAATCTATTTGAGCCATCTTCTTTTGACTCCATTAGCCCAATGGCCTGAAATATTCAGTTCTACCCATCTGCTATTGAATTTCATCAAAAAAATCAATATAAATCCCAAATCTCTAATAACTAGCCTAAAACCTTATAAAACAAAGCTAAATCTTAAATATTGTGCTGCTAGAAAACCACTGAAGCTTGTGTACTTGACAGTGCAGGACATGCTGCTTTGGATCATTCGTACGAAGGCTCCAAAATGAAGCTAAGGAAAAATTTTGGATGGTGTTTCTAGCCCCTACAACAGTTCCCCTAATAGATACACCAGTAAAATCTTTTATAATGGATTGGGGTACTATATTTTCAAACAACCTTGCCTTACAAATTTGGGAATATAGGAAAAAAAAATTGTCACCTCTAGAACAGTCCCACCATTTTTTACGAGTACCTATATTATGGATGCAATTTGTTTCACTGCTAGTTTCCTAACTATGGGGTGGAAATGGACTATTCAAGATCCTACCCACATTGACATATATCACAAAATCTTGTGGGAATCCAATTTCCAAACTCATTTCTACAAAATTTCCAAGGGATTATGCTACCCATCCACCAAGCTATTTTTTGAAAAGAAGGCCCCAAAGTTATATGACGAGGCCAAGATTGATATTTTACTAGTAGGTAGGTGGCTTGCGGAAGAATTGTTTACTTATGTCTAAGTCTTTTGAAGCACAACACCTCCCCATGTTCTCACATGGTATGTTCCAGACAAACTGCTTGCTAGAGAAATTTCTTACCAAACTATAGGGGATGGGATAACCAAGACCCTTAAAGAATCTAAAAAGTTTCTTTGGCCTTCCTTTCCCATCCAATGTGTTGTATATGCATTACATGATTTTAAGCATGTTTCACTTGAAATCAATCACATTACTTGTTTAAAGCTTGCCACCATTCCTGGAAGATAGTTTGACCCCAATAAGGTCGCTCAAAACATCACTTATTCAGTTAAAATAAGACGATTCAACCATGAGGAGGATGATTTCAATGACTTGTTTGAGTCAGCCAAGTTGTTTTCACAAATGCAACATTTGGCTACATTGAGATTCAACCCACCATATCTGGTGCATTTACGCTAGTACAAGAGGAAAAGGTTACAAAAGGTCCTTTTAGGTCTGTTAGAAATCCCTCAGCCAAATGCTCAAAAGGAGCAAAGCTCAAGCCAAAGCTTGGAAAAGGGATCACAACATAGTTTTGAGCATGATTCATAAAATAAATTAGAACAAAGTTATGGACAAACCTCAAAGCGGAAATTGACCCAAAGTTCAGAGAAAGACTCACAGAATGACTCAGTGCATAACTCAGAGAAGAGTCTTGAAAAGGATAATAAGAAGGAATCTGAAAAGGCCTCAACAGAGAAAGAAGTGGAAGATGTTTCCACTAAAGTGCATACAGATGAAACCCCCTAAAAGAATGAACTGGATGAGGCATGGCAACAATTTGATCAACAATTAAGAGGACAACAAGGAGAAAAATATGATGAATCAAAAGTAACATTCAACACACCTTGAAACACTAGACAAATCGCACTCACTAATAGGGCTACTGAAAAAGTTGTCACCACAGAAGAGATTGAAATCATTCCACCCTTGATGTCTTTTACAGTCCAAAGCACCTTGTTGTTGTAAAAAGATAGAGCAAAAGGAGGAGAACAAAACAATCCTCAGTGGTAATTCCTCATAATGAACCAATGGATGTAGTATGGAAGGATACCCTTATGGATCCTTCAGATAATCAGACCAAATTGTCACAGTATGCAGGTGCTTATGCATCTGTCACTATTGACAAGGTAGTGGAAGTCAAACAAAGGGGCTTCACTAGAGGAGAAATACCATACCACGTGCATTCATATTGAGGGATATATATTGAGGGAAAAGTGACATAATATATTGAGCATATAATAGGGGTAAAGGGTTTTTATATTGGCACATATAAGAAATGGAGCTAAAATTTAATGAAAAAATATAAAGGGGCATAAAAAATGTCAATGAAAAAATGGATACCTACAGTATATAATGAAAATAGAGGTTTTTAAATTGGGAAGGTCTATTGGGTTCATATTGGTAGGGGGTTAAATAATGTGATTTTTACAAGTATTTTCCAATATTTAGTCAAATTAAGGGTATTATTTAGTATTCCATGAACACATGCGCTATGTTAGAGGTTCATTGAGTGAATCCCCCATGAATTCAAACAACTAGTAAGGGAGAAAGATTAAAGGATACAACAAATTGAGAAATAGTTGGTGGAAGAGAGACAAAATGTAGACCATCAAATGCAGGCACAAATGGCCCAATTACAACAGAGTTTTTGTGATTTGAAACTCGAGTATCAAGAAGAAACAAGTCCCAATGATAGTCAAATACAACAACTATAGTTTTTTATATATCAATTGAAACATAATCCTAAGATTGAGGATTTCATAAAAGAAGAATCAGAACTCAATTCTTTGTTTTTTTTTCCGAAAGAAAAGATCAAAAACTTTTTATTAAGGAAACATAAAAAGTTTTACAATTCGACTATCTTCTTCATCTCGTCTAGGGGCAGCAAGTAAGTTTTTTAGGCATCCCAGAAAACCGAGGGAAGTCATACAAGACATTCAGAGACATTCATATCAGTCATGTAAAGATGGGCTCAGATACCCTCCGATCCGCGAGCATAACAGGAACTGCCAAAACAAAACAAACGCGGTATATAGAGCCCATCCACTGTTAAAAGCACATATACGAGAATATGGACAGAGAGGCCTCCTTCCAGGAAGGAAAACAGCCTCATAACATAAATATATCCTGTTCAAACTGATATCTGAAAATAACATAAAACAGAGTCATCCCGACTACATCCAGGAAGATGCCGAGAACAAAACAGAACGATCATATCGTCCCATATGGAAACACCGCAATAATCCATGATCCAGAAGCCAAAAAAGATCTAAAGACGAGCGAGAAAAAAGAGGGAAACATCATGCGGGAGGGGCAAAAGGAGGGAGCTGTGAGTGGAAAGTCTGCCCTTGTCTCATTTCCTCTATGGACCAGCTGCCCAAAACTTGTTGTAAGCCTGTTTTAGAAAGCTGATCTGCAATTGTGTTTTTTTCCCTGTAAATATGACAAATAGAGATGTTGTTAAAATGTGATTTTAAAGACATAGTTTCATCTAAAACAACCTTCAAGATCTGATTTTGGCATGAAGATTTCCCATTCACCCAATTGATAACATTCATGGAATCTCCATAGATTTGTATTCGAAAGATGTTCTTTTGCAAGGACCAACACATGAAAAGGCGAAGGGCCATCAATTCTGCGAAATTATTTGATCCCATACCCAGGCCTACAGATGCATTGAGAGTGTGTTCATTGTTTAAATGTATACAGATGCCAGCTCCAGCCCTGTTCTGTTGAGATGCCCCGTCAAAAAAGGCCCAAGGAAGGTTTTCATTAATGATTAGTGGAGCATCACGGTTTGGCGCAATATTTGGCTCGGGAGGAGGGAGTGAGGAGTAGATAGCAGCACAATTTGAAGCCACAACAGTCAGAGAGAAAGCTTGATCTTGGAAAATGCATTTATTCCTGGTCAACCACACACCCCAGAAAAAAATCGGAAGGAGGTTCCTCAGATTTCTATCAGGATGGGTGGTCCACCACTTCCTCCATATTTCATCCAGCGAGACTTGTTCCCAATGATCTCTGATATTTGGCATATTTATTAGTTCCCCCCAGATACTAATCGAGATAGAGCAAGATGTAAAAAGATGAGTTATAGATTCTTCGTCCGCCTTACATAGAGGACATCTGCCAGGTCCTATGAAAAGTCTATTTTGAAGGATATCCCAGGTGGGAATTTTACTTTTTAGGAGACACCAAAGGAATACCCTTGATTTCAAGGGGCATTTAAGCTTCCACAAAATTCTAGACCACCACTCAGGTTCAGGCCATCCTTTCTGATCCATAAGAAAAGTGTACCCTTCTTTTGGAGAATATTTGTCTGTTTTGCTATGCACCCACAATAGAGCATCAAGTTCTGATTTTATCCTAACGTTTGATCTGTGGAGTTCTTCAATGAACGAGGACCATTCATTATGCCATGTAAAATCAAGGCCCAAATCCACAACATTCTTCCATGCCTGACCCCAGAGGGTAGAAAGACCCACTTTTTCCACCTGATTTAGAGTATGTAGTCCTTTACGGTCTAGATGCCTTAAGATGCCAGGGGATAGAGCATATGATTGGTTACATCCCACCCAGGGATCCCTACCAATGCAAACATTTTTACCGTCTCCAACTTTCCAAGCAAGACCTTTTTCGATCACACAGAAAGCCTCGACCGTGGCCTTCCAGATAATGGAGGAATGCTTCGTCTTCTTGTCCTGACTTCGAATCCAATCGTCCAAGGGCATAGGATCAATATATTTTCCTTTTATCACCCTTGTCCAAAGGTTTTCCACCGTTAAGAGTCTCCAGCCTGAATTTGCAGCCAAAGAAAGACTAAACTCTGGGAGCCGTTTGATACCCCATCCTCCCCATTCTTTTGGTCTAGCAATCTTCTCCCATGCTACCCATGGAAGAACAGAAAAATCACTTGAACCAGCCCATAAGAATTTGCAACACAACCTTCTAATTTTCTCCAAAACCCCTTTAGGGATCCAAGTCAGGGCAACCCAATAAACCGGAATAGCTAATAAAACAGATTTTAATAGAGTCAATCGACCTGCTCTTGAAATCCATCTGAAACTCCAGTGCGATATTCTTGCTTCTATCTTTGCAATTAACCAATTCCAGTCCTCTTTTTTGTAAGCATCCGGTTTTAACCAGAATCCCAAGTATTTAAAGGAGGAGTCCAAAGATTGAGTATGGAAAGGAAAGAGATTTGTCATTGCAGTGCATTCCCTCCTGTTAAAACCTACCACACATACTTGATATTTCCCAGAATTTATTAGCATTCCAGTAGCTTTCATAAATAGATCAAAAATATCTCTAAGCTCCTTTAGTTCATTATGTGAGCCATTTGAAAAAATCAAAATATCATCGACAAAGAGCAGGTGAGAAATATAGAGGTTGATAGCAACCTCTATACCTTTTATCTTGTTTGATCTTCTGGCATTGTGAATCAACCTACTAAGCCCTTCTGCCACCAGCAGAAAAAGGAGAGGAGAGAGGGGGCATCCTTGCCGGAGTCCCCTTTGACTCTTAAAGAAAGGGGAGGCTGCCCCATTGATCAGGACCGCGAAACTGACATTTGAAATACATCCCATAATCCAGTTTATGAAGGAGTAATTAAAACCCAAATGAGTGAGCAGTAACCGGAGGTACAACCAGTTGATACAGTCATAAGCCTTTGATAAGTCAATTTTAAGAATCACCCCTTTTTTCTTCTTTTGTTTAACACTGTGGATGACCTCTTGAGCCACCCCAATGGCCTCATGAATTTGTCTTCCTTCTAGGAACATGAATTGCTCCATAGAGATGCTCCTGGACAGGATGGGAATGAGTCTGATTGCTATCACCTTTGCAATGATTTTATAAATGCAATTGCAAAGAGAGATAGGTCTAAAATCTTCAAAAGACTCCAGATCATATTTCTTTGGGATAAGAGTGATGAAGGTTGAATTAAAAGGTTTGTAGATTTCTCCTCTCAACCTTGACTCTTCCACTACATCAGCAATATCAGAACCAATTAAGTCAAAGAAATGGAGAAAGAGTTCGACAGTCCATCCATCAGGACTGGGACTTTTGTCCTTTCCCATAGATTTCATAGCAGCCTCAACCTCTTCCTTGGAAACCGGGGCTGATAATTCATCGTCCATACCCTCCTCAATGAATCTTGGAAAGCATTGTGCTGTCCTTATGATTTCTGCAATTGTAGTCTCACCAGTGTCCGAGAAGATTTTCTGGAAATGTCTCATTCCCAAACTCGAGAGCTCTGAGAAAGTTTTAAGCTCCCTGCCTTCTTCATCCTTTAAACTCCAGATAGTATTTGCCGACTTTCTGCCTTTGGCGTAGTTATGGAAGAACCGAGTATTCTCATCCCTTGCTTTAAGCCAAATAGCTCTACTTTTTAATCTCCATTCCTTTTCCTTTGCCAATAGAATATGATTTTGGGCTTTTTCAAGATATAGGATTCTGTCTTTGGAGGACTGAGTAGAGTACCCATCTGAATCCATACTTTCCAATGACTTCAACTCCTCACTGATTTTAATCAGTTCTTCATTTTGTTTTTTCTGTCTTTCTTTTGCCCAAGACTTGGTCACAATCTTAAGATGCTTCAGGTTTTCCATGAATAAATAGCTCTTACTTTCTGTGGCATTCCTGTTGGCGCAGATCCAAGTCGATTTAAAAAGGGAATTAAAAGAGGGCTCTTCCAACCAAGAGGAGTTAAATTTAAAAGGAGCAGGAGGCTTAGGAGGGGGGAAGGATAGATCCAAGAAAATCGGGAAGTGGTCGGAGTTACCAATTGCCTCAACCCATTGCCGAAACAGAGGCACTAATCTGATAAGGCCTTCTGAAATCAGAAAGCGGTCCAGCCTCTTAGCAATCCTATCCTCTCCGGTTCTTCTATTTCTCCAGGTAGGCGTTAGAGAGATCGGGGAAGGGTCAATCAGATTATGGTCTTTTAGGAATTGGATAAAAAATTCCGTCAAAGGATCCTCCCTCGCAGAAGGTCCCCATGCTTCGGCTCTACCCAAGGAAAAATTTAGGTCGCCTCCCACCACCATCAGTGGCAATTTCATCAAGGATTTAGCAAGCAGTTCCAACCAGAAAGCTTCCCTTCCTTGACATGGACCATAAATATTTACAATTTGAAAGGATGAGGGAAATTCTGGAGCCCTTATTTCCATACCCATTACGTTCCTCAGACCCCATTGGTTTAAGCATTTGATTTTTCCTTCTCTATAACAAATGGCTAGACCTCCCAAATGTCCTGAAGAGTCTATAGCATGGAAGATCCAACCTGGTAACAAGGATTTCAGGCATGATTCCACCTCCGAGCCCTTTCCCAATGTCTCTTGGAGGAAAATAATATCAGAGTTTGATTTTTGGAGCCATTCTTTTAGTGCCAGTTTTTTTGGCTTACTGGCCAAGCCTCTGCAATTCCAAGATGCAATAATCATTTTAAACTAGGAACAGGGATCTGTACTGCTCTAAGTACCCCAGGGATCGAATATTGCTTCCCATCCGCCACATTGAATTTGGCTTTTAGTTTATCTTTTAACATATTTGATTTTCTTCCACGTTTACCCCTCTGAGTTTCTTGAGAAGGAGGGTGTCCAAGACCACTATAAGATACAGATTGATCAAGCTTATTCCCCATAGACCGAAGGTTATAGGGACATGGAGTATTATGAACCGGGGGCGAGAGGGGAGGCCAATTTTGGTCACATTTGAGATCAGGAATCGAAACCTCCATAGATTGTGGCTCAAGGGCATTGGACGGGACCTCAGAGGCTCCTCCTTCCGACTGGTTTTCCACAGGGGATGAGGGAAACAGTTGTTTATTATGCGAAAGAAAAATATTATGATCCCGATCTTTTGCTGAAAGAAAGTGTGGAATCGAGCACTTACCCGAGGACTCCTCGCAAGGTAGAGATTCCGGATATGAGCATCATTCGACCGCCACCTCCTCTTCAACCGGCGGTGGATCTACCTCCTGAGGCATCGCAGGGATCAGAGGTTCTGTATCAGCTTCCTCGGCTAGACCATCCCAGTCGACCTGGTCCGATTCATTCTTAGTCGTCGGAGCCTCCTTCTCCTGTGGGGCATGATGCTGATAGTTCCTTGGGTCTCTGATAATTGTCGTTCTTCTAAAGCGCCTTCTTCTTCTGAGGAGCAGACAGTGATTTGCAATATGGCCATATTCATGGCAAATATGACAACGAAACGGCAGGTGTTCGTAGTCAAGAATTTGATCAAAAACATAATGCTTATACTGAAGAGGGATTGATTTGGCCAATCCTCTACTCGTATCCAGATTTGTTAATATGCGGGCAATTGTCTTAACCTTTGTCTCCTTAAAAGACATGTCCGCCTCCAGAAAGGTACCCAATGTGTTTCCTATGGATTGAAAAACCACCTCTGTCCAGAGAAAAGGAGGAAGGCCCGGCGCCCTAACCCATACAGGAAAAACATATGTACTTTCCCTGAGAGCATCAAACATGGGGGTCCAATGTTTCAGCAAAATTGATATCTTCCCAATATTCCAGTTTTTACCCAAAACCCAATCGGCAGCTGGCTTATCTTCGAATTTTAACATGAACCATCCTTTGACCAGGCAACTAGCTTCAAAACAAAGAGGGTTTCCATTATTGAAACGTTCCTCCCCTCATGTCTGGAGGGCCGCTGGAGAGAATTTCTTTCCCCTTGCCCTGCCGACAATAGTGCAGTCTGCAACCTCTAATGATTCCTCTATTGAAACTTCCATGCCTAATACCAGATTATTCCTCAACTCATAAACCCCAAACTGCTTATGTGGTTTTCTCTTACCACCTCTTTTCCTCAGGTCTTCATCAGAATAACCAATGACCCCTGGAGATTCAGACCAAACAAGATCCTCTTGAGTCACTTCCACGAGAGGAGCATCCCCCAAATGGGACTGCTGTAGATTAGACGGACCGCCCTCATGGAGATCTGGACCGGTTCTTTCACCGATAGGGGTCTCTCCTGACCTCGGAACACTTGCCCCAGCCTCACAAAACCCCTCACCGCCCTCTGACAGAGAAAACCTCGGGGGTCGAGGTTCAATTGGAGGCGAAACCCTAGTGAGAGGTGGGCAGTCACCGGCCGAACTGTCAAGGACGATACCTGCAAGCCGACCAGGATTGACTGTGCCTTCAACACCAAGCGACGTAGGGTTCCACGTTACCACCATATTTCCCTTGAAACCTGCCACTGGGGCATCTAAAATCGACCCATTCGCTGCTGATATCTCAGAAACTCGGCCCAGATCACCCTGCTTACTGGCCCTAACATTTTCAAGTGCTAAAATCCCACCTTGATGCAGAAACGGAGGAAAAACCGCTGAATGTTGTAGAACCGATTCTGTCAACTTCTGAACGCCAAAGAAATACTCCACACTTTGTGATGATGTGTCTTTTCCCCACATGGACAGAATGTCCTCAAGTGCCGGGTCTAAGTCTACTAGTTCCTCCGGGTTAACCATGGTTAAAATGCCGCAAAGAAACACCGACGACAGCAAAGGAAACATAAACAAAACCCAAAATCATGGGAAATTGCCTCAAAACGGTGAGAGAACCCGGAGCAATCAAAAACGGCGGCAAGCGAAACAAACTATGGGCAATAACTAAACAGTAATGCCTTGGGTATCACGGGAAACTACCCCCAAAACGATGAGACAAACCGGTGCAACCTCCGCGGCGGTAAACGATAAAACGAAAGGTCAATAAACTAAACAGTAAAGCATTTAACCTTACTCGAGGAAACCTCCAGCTGTCACCTGCGCCCTTCAAGAAAAACTCTAGAAAGCCTGCACCTGACCACCAGAATATGCTACTGTCTTGATTGTCATCAGCTGGGGCCTGAGCAGGAATCCTCCCGAAACCTTTGCACCCAAACCCTAGCCCGCTCCATCCTCGCTCTCCAGATCTTTTCCTATCAAAACTGAAGAATCTTGAACTCAATTCTTTGTTATCTAAGTAACATGAAACATTTTGTCAAAAGATATCAGTCATCAATCCAATGTGCAAGAAAAATTATTTACTTATAAATCAAGCATCCAATCTAAGGATCACATTCAATGAGATTGATGAAAAGATTTCATGGTACACTACATGGCATGTTACTCCACAGGGCAGAGCAGTAGACCTTCCCATGATAGAGGAATCTCATAAAGACATCCTCTTTACCGATTCGGATATTCAGCTAAAACAGGAAGAAAGAGTAGTTTCAAGAGCGAATGATGCTGCAAAAAATATCATCGAGACCATCAATAATAATTTTCACAATGCTAGGTTGATACAGGCATGCCCACACTAGAGTCTCCCTGCTATCGAAGCCTTAGAAACAGAATGGAAAGAAACTTTCAGAGCAAGAGAAGAGGCGATTAAACGACTAAAAAAGCTTGACTGGGAAGTATATTAGAGATATCTAGTGAAGCCAGACAGTCAGTGGCTAATGCTACGCTGCCTCACTGACTCATTCATTCATATGTTTCCTACTCTCTTAGATGTAGTGTATACAAGACAACTGTGCATGACGACAGGTTAACCTGCTAAAATCAAGCCAATGATGGATATCTATATGATTAGACAATGAATGAAGGAATAGACATCGTTACATGCTAAATCTTGTCATTTTAATAATTTCTATTTTATGTAATTCTATCACTTATTTTAAGGAGAGTTGTTTAAACCTCCTCAAAAATTTCATGTAATTTATATTTTAGTACTTTATTTTTATTATATAAACCCTTTCAGGTCTTTGAAGAAAGGGTCCAAAATTTTATAAAGAAAAACTTTAAAATCTTGCACATCTGTACTTCAAATTTATCTTAATAGAATCCTTGGATCAGAGTATTGGTGCACTAAGATGTCGTTTTATAGGAAATCTTAATTCGTACATTAATTTTCAAACCAAGGTAAGTCTTTCTATCTCAAGATTGTGAGCACAATCTATGCAGTGAATTCAGAGGTTAGATAATTGTAAATCATTGCAATCACTAATGATTATCTCTTTAACTCAATCCACACAACTCTTAAAGAAATAACTAAGGAAGGAATGACTCCGAGAGAACCCTTAACACACTATGCAATTTTGTCTAACTTATTCCAAATCAAATGAATCTGAAAGTGAATGGAAAGAATCATTGTGGGAAACCTTCGAATAGAATTAAAACTAACTCACTCGATCAAGAAAGAGAACTGTAACAACTAAATATCAATGTTAATTTATAGCGAATCAGAATTGAATGGAAAATCCTAATTGAATGGCAACTGAGAATTGAACAACAAGCAAGCAAATATGATAAATGATTTCTAAACAACAACTATTCTCTGTAAGTGGATTATGGAAATCAATTAATACTGCCTCTAAGATCTACGATAACATAACTCAGAATGAACAAGAATCTACTACTGAAACTAATATAACCAATCCAATCAAAGAATTACTCAATTACATCACACGACTACGTATAAATCGAAATGAAAAGTACTATGAATTGGAATCGTCAATCCTCATAATAAGCGAAATGATATTAACTGAACATTAACAATCAATAAAGATTTAATCGAAATATTATAACACAAGAAGGTAGTATAACTTCTCTTGACTGATCCCAGAGTCACGAGAAGTCTCTGCTAAGGAATACTCAAATTATAAGTGAAGATCAAATGCATTCCTTCTTCATTAACATAAGTAACCAAATTACAGTGTCACTGAGATAACAATATTATATGTCTCAAAAAGAGTAACTATAGATTACATAAGTCTGAATTGATCTATGTTTTCCTTTCAACCTTATATATAATAGTAAAAGAGTAAACTAGATAAAAGTGAATCCTCAGGATCAGGGGATCCTAAGGATTTCACAATACATAATATGATTCTATCATCAAATAGTATTGGTCTGTCTGGTCTCTCGTTGCCTTGCCTACCTCAGACAATGTCTTTCCTTTTTATGTCCTAATGTTGCTTTGTCAAGTGAACGACTATTGAGCAATCCAAATATTCTACACACAAGGATAGTAAAAAGTTAGTTTACTGTGTTAGATTTATCTAATTTCTTACCAAGTGCTTCCATCCAACTTTAACTATTATTTCCTTTATTTAAATCCATAAACATAGATAATCGTGTAAGGATACATACGAAATAAATCAATTAATAAGGAGAAAATATACCTTTTTCTTGACACAAGATACTCCCCAACTTACCTTGGTGCATCTCCTCATGCAATTAAATAGTTGATGTGTAGCTGAGTTAGGGAGTATGTAGGATATACCTCGTCCTTATAATTTTTGAAGCCATTTTTCTTCTTTAATATAGCAAAATCTTGGGTATTGTCTTGATCCTTCAAGGTGTAATCAAAATGATACTTATCTGGAGGTTACCGTATGATTGGAGTCCTATAATGACATCCTATCCATTCAAGCTCCATATTCAAAATCATGTTACTGTATTTATAGAAATGAGTGGAGGCAGCTTTAAAGTTCCGGTATCCACAAGGTTCTTGATTTCTAAAAGTAATGTTGGAGGCTTCCCACCTTTTTATAGCTACAGACAAGGCTTCCTCCTTAATCTATTGGAAGTACTCCTTTCCAGCCTGTATAACATCTATATGAAATGGCCCAAGTTGGCCTAGAACATCGTCTCGCTTCATGAATTTCTTGTGTTTACTCAAGAGTTGCAGGGGTTTGGTTGGTTCCCCTCTCACACATAGGTCAATTCCCTCTTCACACCTCTAAAAATTATTGTGGGCCTTGGCCCACAAGAGTTGATTAGTAGTGAAAGAGAGAAATGCTTGGAGTTGTACATCCCCTATAAAGGGGCCAAGGTTGATATCCATGTCGTCCCCCAAAAAGAAATTGTGCATATAAAGTGCACAAAGGAGACATTGTACCTACCTGTCCTATTCTCTAAACCATTTGAAAAAGTTCGGGATGGTTTTGATTTCCATAGGCTTTCCAACCATAGCAGCTTTGATTTTTAGCAGGAGGAACCTTTCCAGTATGAATAAGGCATAATTTGTAGTAGGGGATCTACATGACAAGGTGTCTGAATAAAGAAAGAATATAGTTTCCAACTGCTCTTTAGCCTTCAGTAATTTCTCTCATGCATTCTCAATATTTTTTTGTTCAGCCTTGTACTGAGAAAAGGTATCATCCTCCGTTATGGTTAGTGCCTCAAACTTTTTCTTTAATTCTTGATGTATCCTCAACGACTCTACCTCCTTCTTGGACTGGGCTAATTCCTAATGAACCTTCAGTAGTTCATTCTGCAATCTGATAATAAATGCCTCCCTAATTAGGGGAATATAAGCAGATGTCTCTTCAATTCGGGTTTCTCCTTCTTGGGTCTCCATGGGATCGGTCTGAACAGCAGCTTCAGCTACCTCTTGAATCATGCGATGACCAATTGGAATGTCCCCTTCAACATCTCTTTGAACAACAATATCCATGTTAGGGTGGTCCGTTTGGTTCTCCCATGAGAAAACACAGGGGTCCTCGGTTGGCATATCAGTGTCTTCTACAAGGCATGGATCTGTCTGAGTTTCCTTTCGATAGGCCAAAAGGTCCTCAATTTGGGTATCAACATCCTTTACAAAACAATGTTCTGTCTATGTGCCTATGGTCTCTTTTTTACTTTCAAATTTCTGGCTCTAATGGCCTCCTTTAACCACTGCCTTAGTTTCCCAGTTATTCACTTTTGTTTCCTATACTTCTGAAGCATTTTTCTGAGCTTGTCCCTCTAGGAATTCTTTATCCTAGGACTTACAACTCATGTTGGGTTAACAAAATTGTCCTTTGGTTCCTGTATAGGTGTTAATGTGTCAGCATCATGGAGGGTTCAATCTGGAACTATATCACTGGGGATGGAGCCAAAGTAGGACTTACAACATTGTCCTAGATTAACTGCTGCTGGGCTCGACCATTCATAATAATTAATTTAAACAATGGATGATAACAGATTACTTTGTGTGGGTCCTTAGCTATCCTAAATCAACACATGACATGATGCAATAGGGAATTCAAATAAAACGACAAATTAACTGAAATTTTCTCTTTTAAAATGGTTAGAAGTTTAAATTGGTGGGGCTTTACCACATCGTGTCAATGATAACAGGTAATTTAACTTTGCACAATGATGGCCAATTCTTGCCATGGTTGACTTAATTCTGAAGGATGGATCCCTTTTCCTGAATACTTCAATCACATTGTGCAAAACGACATGTTTTTCTATCCATTTTGTTTCTTCAGCCGAAAGTCTAGTGACTTTAGTTATGACCACTTTAGAAACTATTATACTTCTGCCTCTAACTGTGGTGATTTCATTCTACAAATTCTATAGAAATTCCAATGTCAACTCCTCATGAAATCCCTGCAACCTATTTAGATATTGCATCCATCCTGCATGCTCGAGAATTGCATGAGCTTGATCTGATACCGTAAGTACTAGCGGTTCATTCTGGATAGCTCTTCCTACCATGGTTTCTATACCTATAACTAGTGCACTTGTATGCAATTGATTTACACTTCCACAATTCACAACAACAACAGATAATGCTACAAAAATTAACAAAGAAATGACAATGTTTTGGGAATTAATATCATAGTTAATTAAGTCATTAGTCCTGTCAACCACACTTAATGCAAGATCATGAGTCTGCACGCCAGCCATAATGGTCGTTATCCTTTCCCTAATCAGAAATACTGGCTAATTATTACTCATTCATAACCATAATGCAGTCCTTTCCCGGAAGTTAATTCAAATGATTATCACACAATTATCCATAATTGTCACACATGTTGTGCATATGTAGGCCATCCCCCCTCTAATGAGAAAAGGGTGTCCACGTCCTTTCAGCATGTGAAAATAAAGCGAAAGCATTAACACTACATAAATGTCATCAATCGATCACAAAAACAACGTGTTAATCGATAAAGCAATTAAAGAAATACACTTCATCGGATGTGAAATGGCTGAAAAGAAATTAAAACAAAGATTTTATTGCATTATGACAAAATATTTTCACCATAAGCAATATTAATGACAAAGGCATAATCGAAAGTATATATTAATGATGGTCGTAAACTGATTAGACAATTTAGAATATAATGAATATATGACATAAGTTACCATGTAGATCGGCTCGTAAGAGTGTTGTTCAAATGGAAAATTCCCTTTAGAAACAAATCCATAGGTGATAAGAGCTTAGAGAACATTTGGCAGTGTAAGATGATACCTCAATACCATAAGCAGAGCTACTACTGCCAATAGGCATTCATAGCCTCGACAGGGTTGCTTTTTAACCCCACAAATGAGCCAGAGTCCTCCTTTTAGAATGTAGATGGTTCTTCTTTTTCTTGTCATAAGGAGACCACTATCCTGGCATGGTGACCAGATGACCATAGTTCCATTCACCATGATATAGCAAAGTGATCAGGTTGTCTCGTGATGAGATCCCCTGCCCTTCTGATAGCTTTAAGCATTAAGAATTTCATTACCTTGGTTTGGTAGCCAATTTGGAATTTCACTTGTTAGATCCTTATGATCATGGTAGGTTGGCTCATGATGAGACCCCCTATCCTTTTTAAGACAATGTTTGATTCATTTTCACATCTCATTATGTACATTTTTCTATTGCAATATTTACTGGTTAAAAAGAGGGAGGCTCATTTGGTCCTTAAGAGTGAGGGATGGTGTAATAAGTAAGAGGATGCCAATGAAAGTTTATACTCTTACCCCCATATCATCATGTAAATGAGATTTATCCAGTTGAGAGCATAAAAACACAATCTAGCATGGTTTGAAAATAATGAATCATTTTATGATGTGTCCAAAGAAGAGATGTTTAGTCAGTCATTATAAATATACACCGTATCATCTTTTGAACAAAGATAACCATCAAAAGGCTTCATGGGTCATAATGGTATTGTCATTTCTGCGAGGAGTTCGGATTATCCACAGTGCTCATCTTTTTTTGTCGACGTTTCGAGGTATTTTCATTATCGTTTTTTCTTATATCAAGCACAAATCCATTCAAATGGTATTTATTCACAATGTAAAGGAGAAAAGAAAAAAAATATGGCATCATGACCGTTAAGAAAAATTCACAATTTATTCTATTAAAAAGATAAAAAGGATGTTCAATTGATTGAACAACAATCATTCAATCATTTGAACAGAAAAAATCACAAACAAAAGTGTTGTTCAATTGATTGAACAATAACCGTTCAATCATTTGAACAACAAAAATCACAAACAAAAGTGTTGTTCAATCGATTGAACAACAATTGTTCAATCGTTTGAACAACAAAAATCGCAAATAAAAGTGTTGTTCAATCGATTGAACAACAATCATTCAATCATTTGAACAAAAAAAAATGAAAAAGTGTGTTCAATTGACTAAACAACAATTGTTCAATCGTTTGAACAGAAAAACAAAAATACAAAAGTGATGTTCAATCGATTGAACAAAAATCGTTAAATCATTTGAACAACAAAATCAAAATGCAAAAATGTTGTTCAATCAATTGAAAAACAATCGTTCAATCATTTTAGAAGCAAAATCAATAAAACAAAAATGTGTTGTTCAATTGATTGAACAACAATCGTTCAATCATATCAACATAAAAAAAAATTGCAAAACTTTTCTTCAATTGATTGAACAACAATCATTCAATCGTTTGAACAAAAAATCAATAAAATGAAAATGTGTTGTTCAATCGGTTAAACAACAATCATTCAATCATTTGAAAAACAAAAGAAAAATGCAAAATCGTTGTTCAATTGATTGAACAACAATCACTTAATCATTTGAATAGAAAAACAAATAAAAGAAAAATATGGTGTTCAATCGATTGAACAACAATTGTTCAATTGCTTGAACAAAAAAAACAAAAGGATGAGAGTGTTGTTCAATTGATGGAAGAACAACCGTTCAATTGATTAAATGAAACTTATCAAGCACACAAAGGAATAAAAATTCTCATATTTACATGCTAATGCCTATTCTTAATTGAAACCAATCAAAAAGAGTATATACATTATTTACAATTTCTAATAAAATCTCCATTTTTTGAAAGAAAATTTGTTGGGTCATCACTTCTTGCAACTAAGATTTGCATGGGGGGGTCCTTGCGTACCTGCTGACAGAAAGACTCCTTGGTGAGTGGTTTGTGATATAGGCTTACTCGGTGTCTGTTCACCTTAAAAGAATGGCTAGATCCGTCAATGATAGTTAAGGTAAGAGTACCATTGCTATGCACTTATTGAATCTCATAAGGGCCAAGCCATATTGTTTGCAACTTGCCCAGGAGATCTTAGAATCTGGAGACATGAAGCAGTGCACAATCCCATTTTTGAAATGTTTTTTCTTGATAAGGCTAGCATACCACTTTTCCCTTTATTGTTGAATGATTACAGTCCATTGCAAAGAAAGCAGTCAAGCCTTGTCTAGTTGTTAATCTGCTGGAGTTTCTTGGTCTGGGCTTCCATTAAATCCAGCTCTACTTCCTAGGCTGTCCATAGAGTCTTTATTTCGAATTTGAGTATAAAAATAGGTTCTCTTCTGACCACGAGCTGGTATGGAGAGTATCCAGTAGTATTCCTCCAATTCATGCAATAGGCCCACAAGACCTCTGGCAGTCTGGCAGCCCAGTCTCACTGGTGTGTTGAGACTGTCTTGGTTAAAATCACTTCAATGACCTTATTAGTGCTTTCAACATGCCCGTTCTCCTGTGGGTGATATGCGGAAGTGATCATGTGCATAATATGATGATTCCTGAGAGTGGCAGTAATATTATGCCCTATGAATTTCCCTCCCCCATCTGTGATCATTATCGCAGTAACCCAAACCACACAAACAATCCAAAAAGGAAGTTAAATAGCTTCCTCTATGGCTCTTGGCAAATCTACTATTTCAACCCATTTCATCACATAATCTGTGGCAGCCAGTATGTAGGCCTTCTGACTTGATGGTGGATGTAATGGGCCAACGAAGTCTAATGCCCACCTCTTGAAGGGTTCTATGACTAGTTGGGCTTGGAGAGGCATTTAATCATATTGGCCAGGACTTCCCATCCTTTGATAGCTATTGCAAGCCTTGACATATTTCTTAGCATCCTTAAAAATAGTGGGCCAATAATAGATCATCTGTAATACCTTATGCCCTATCCTTTGATCTGCAAAATGTCCCCCACAAGTCTCACCATGGAAAGCCTTTGAGATGTCATAAATCTCATCCTTGCAGATGCATCTACATATACACATGTCATCCCCTGTGTGAAAAAGATATCCTCCTATCCAAGAGAATCGAGTGTTGTGATAAATGATCATCTTCCTTTCTCTTGTTGTCTAATGGCTAGGTAGCTTCCTGACTACCAGATAATTTTCCACATTTGTGTTCCATGACATCTTGACTGCCACGGTAAATAGATGTTCATCCAAAAATTGGTCATCTACCACTAGCGGATCATTCACCTTCGAGATTTGTGATAGAGAGTCGGCAACCAGGTTTTCCTTCCCCAGATAATCCTTGATAGTAATATCGAACTCCTACGAAAGCAATAGCAATGGTGTTACTCGACCATTTGTGACAGGTCTATTAGCTAGATACCGAATGGTAGAGTGATCATTGTACAAAAAGCTTAGGTAGCCAGTTATATAGTGTCTAAATTTTTTTATTGCATAGATAGCAACTAAGAATTCTATATTTTTCACTATATAATTAAGTTCTGCAGAAGTGATATTTTTGCTAATATAATATATAGCATAATGTTTCTTGTCCTCCTCCTAGCCAAGGACAGTGCCTATAGCTACATCTGATGCATCTGTCGATATGTGCAAAGGAAACTCCCAATTTCATCCATATGATACTGGTGTTGTTGAGACTAGTTTCTTTAAACCTGTAAAATTTGTGTCACATTTGTCAGACCAACTAAAATCAACATTTCCATTCAATTCATATAGAGGCGCAACAATTTGTGAAAACTTTTTAACCAACCTACGATAATAGCTTACATATCCTAGGAAGATAGGTACCTCTGTCTGTGTGCAGGGGGTAGGCACTAAAAGAATTACCTGAATTTTTGGTGGGTCTACCTGTACATCTGCTGTAGAGATATAGTGTCCCAAGATTACGCCCTCGGTCATCATCATGTGGCACTTGACGTTGCTTAAACATAACCTAGTAACAATGCATCTTTATAATACTTTTTCTAATGCTTGTAATGCTTGGTCGAGGTCATCACCATATGGAGTAAAATCATCCATATACACCTCAAGTCCTTCATTTATTAAATCAGAAAAGATGTTGAGTATAGCCCTCTTGAATGTAGTTGGTTCGTTACACAAGCCAAACAATAATACTCCATACACGAATGTTCCCAAGGGACAGGTGAAGGTTGTTTTGTCCTGGTCTTCAGGGGTGATTTTGAATCTAATTGTAGCCACTAAAACCATATAAGAAGGAAACTAATTGCTTCCTTGCCAAAGTATCAAGGACTTGATCGATGAATGGGAGGGGAAAATGACCTTTCTATGTCGCCTTGTTCAACTCCTAGTAGTCTACACAGTTACGCCACTTCCGATTTTTCTTAGGGACAACCACCAATGGAGAGACCCATTTACTATCTGAGATAGGATAAATAAAGTTTACATGCAACAACTTTTGTAACTCTTCTTTCACAAATTCCTTGAGATGGGTCGAGCATCCTTCTTAGTATATACGTGGTGTGTACATAGTTGTGGGTCTATTCATTTCATATCAAGATAATTTTGTCGGGTTTGATCTCAATAGGTTTGCTGTTATGGAAAACAGTCATCTGAATATGTTGATCGTTAATATCCTTCAAAGGATCCTCCATGGCTTCATTATCCAAGATTTCTTTCAGCATTTGGCACTTTACATTGCTCACATTAGCAGGACGATTTATCAAATTATTGGTAACACCGTCTCTAGTATGATCTTTAAATTCAGTGCCTTTGCTACTGTGAGTGGTGAACAGATGCTTTCCTCCAGGTACACTAGTGTTATTTTACATATTTTTACAATGGGCAGACTTGGCTTGGCAGGAGGATACAACACAAGATTTTTTACAGCATCCCACTTTGTAATAGTCATGTTGCCTTCTCGACAACCAATACATGAATCAACTATCACAAGCCAAGGTCTACCCAGAATCATAGGGTTCCCATCTAATCGACTCTTTGGGTTTATGACAAGAAAATCTACTAGATATGCCCACAAATCAACATAAACTATAATATCTTGTAAGGTTCCTTTGGGCCTTACCAACGAATGATCGGCAAGCTCTAATAAAGTGGTGGTTGGTTCGAGGGTTGTAATACCAAGCGCTTGACAATTTCTATCATTAAAATATTAATGGCTACACCCAAATCAACTAGAGTATTGGGAAAAGAGAGGTCATATATCTGAACTGTCACTATGGGATTTCCAGGATCTTCATACTTTATTGGAGTTTCCCCTCCGAAGAGTAAATCAGATAATCTCCCTACAATGTGAATGGTGGGTGAGGTTTTTTCTTTTATTGCAAGCTTCTTTACACATAGCTCTTTAATAGTTTTAGCATAGATGGGTATGCCTTGAATGGCCTAGAGGAGAGGGATTTTAATACAAAGATTTTTTAGTTCCCCTACAAGATCAAAATATGGACAAACAATAGGTTTGGGTATCGTTAACCTTTTAGAGAATGGGAGAGAAGTGACTATAAGTTTTTCAGGGTCTTCATGTTGATCTATTTCTTCTCCTTGTTTTAGTTCGGTATTAATTACAGGTGGTGGTATATGTACAAGTGGGGTTTCAACTTCGACTGAAGGTTGATCCCTATTTTCCTCAGGGGTGATGATACATCTTGATCTCAATCTAAGTTCATTACATTCTTTTTTCTCAATCTGACAACTCGAGCTTTCAATAATCTAATCCAACTGGACCGGTCTGTTATTAGGATTTAGATTCAGTTGAGCTAGCAATTGAGGCCGCAAAAGAGGTTAGGGATTTTGCTGTAATGTATATGGAGTTGATAGTGCAACTTGAGGTTGGGGAAATATCCGCATAGGTGTGTTAGATATTCTCAGCGTTCACTGCCAATTTGTAGACCAATTCGGATTTTGGGAGGTGCAGGAAGACCACTGGGATTGATGGGGATCACCCTGCCAAATAGGAGTAAAAGGACAATTTGGCTAGCCATTACCTGGAAAAGATTGTGTTGGCTAGCATGTCATAGGGAATTGCTAGGTTTTCATTTGGGTAGGGTGATTGGCCATGCCATGCTGCCCCAAGGTTTTGTTGTTGATTAAACTGTGAAGAAGGAAAGAACTAGGATGCGTCTTGTGACATACCTGTAGGTTTAGCCTGCCACAATTGAAATTACTTCATTAGATATTCCAGATCCATATCTTCTTTTGCTTCCTGGAATATTGATTTCAACCCCGAAAATGATGGACATTGTTCAGTGGTGTGCTCTTTAGTATAGATAGTGCATGTCTGCACCATGTCTAGTGGGCATTCTCATTGATTTTTCTTCTTTAGACAACGTGGATAGAAGATGGCCAAGTTTTGTTCTGCTAAGGGTTTCTTTTGTTTAGCCTGTATGACATCCAACTGCATTGTGAGAGTGCCCAGGATGTCCGTATTCAAATCTTCTAGGAGGTTACCAATTTCCATATGTGTTACACCTCCACTGTGTGATTTTCTTCCCCTAGTCATGGGATCTCAAATTCTTGTTCCTCTACATCTGCTTCCTCGTGAACACCTGATACACAAGTGAATAATTTCATCATAATCTTCCTGAGAAATATCCTTTCCTATTAAATTTAGAGTTTCTACCCATTCCTCTTTCATTCATTTAATTAATATATCTCTTAGGACTTCTTTCAGTAAAGAAGTGTGTGGAGACCTCTGCAAATTATAATTAAATCGTTCTACATTAGTGCTTCATTATATTTTGCAGCCATCTTAAAAATTACATCTTTTAGTTCCCTAGTCTTACAAATGTCCTGGTATATTTTGAGGAAGGAGGTTTTCATGTCATCACAAGAATTAATAGTTCACCCACCTGGACCCATGAAACATATTAAGGCTGCTCCTTTCACAGTGGAAGGGAACATCTTTAACTTTTGCGGGTCAATGGTGTATTCATACCCTCTATAGAGGACATCAAACTCAAACAAGAAAGCATCGGGATCCTCTGTGATCATCCCATGGAAAGTTGGGATGCTCTGCAGAGGAATAACACTCATGGGGGCATTGGCCACTTGGTCAACTATGGGATACTCTAATGTTGAGGTTTGACCTTGAGGTGGTTGATCTACCATTTGGTCAGTGATGTGCCAATAACCTTTGGGGTTTTCAGGGGGTGCTTTTTGAGTAAGTGGAGGATTATCAACCCAAGTTGGCTTTGCACCGCTACCTAGATCTAGTATCACATGAGATCCATGTTCAGACAACTTTGGTTCTCCCTTAGTAGTCCCATAGCTTTCTCCTTCTCCTTCTCTTAAGTTACAATATTTTCCCTCCTGTAGAGGATCAAAATGTAAACATATTGTACCTTGAAGACATTGTTCTGATCCTCCTACTTGGCTTTGAATCTCAATGTAAGCTGCATATGGTGAACCTAATGCTTGAGGGATAAAAGTATAACTTTTTCCAAATACTACCTGGAATCCTACGGATGCTTGAGACTCTACTTTTCTTACAATTTCGTCTATAAAGGTCGTTCTCACTGTTAGGTTCCTATACCAATAGGAGTCATACTTTTTCAATGGCTAAGTTTAAACCTGTAATATGTACATACCTTTGCTTTCTGCAAATTTTTTCCATATTCAAAAAAATAAAAAATGTGAAGAGGGTATGTCCTAAAAAAAAAATTAAAGGAAAAAAAGAATAAAAAGGTCAAAAAAAGATGAAAAATATGAACCCCAAGAAAATAAAAGGCCATGAAAGTGTGCTAGTCAAAATGCCACTACTATTTAATTTTTGTGCAAAATAAATGATTGTGTGCAACTTGTAACCTTTGCCACAATCCATGATAGTCAAAGTGTTTAAACTTGATTATTTCATGTTTCAATTTCATGTCTATAGTTAGAGAATACAATCTTACCAAACTGTTTAATCTTGGTAGATAAGTAGATTAGGTAGTGTAAATAAAAGGATTTCAACTGTTTAATTTGAGCCATTAGATGTAATAAGGTTATATTTAGTTAGATTGCCATTGTAAAGAAAAGAAAAATGTTTTGATAATGGTTTGCTAACTTAAATGCACCCTAATAAAGAGAAGTAAAAATGGTAGGATGAGTAGATGGGTAAGTAGAAGAAAGGTTGCAAAATTGTGATGATTTTTAGACAAAAGCATATTTATCACCCTCATCATGAAATTTCTAAGTTTGAATGAGAAATGGGGCTGACATAAAATTCACAAAGTCAAAATTAACTAATTTCCCTCACTCATTTCACCCTTTACTTAACTAATTTCCCACAATAAGTTTTAAGTACCCAAAATCTTAAATCAAAGGGGCTTAGATCATTTCTCTGACTTCTGGAGGGACTGGACCCTCGACCCAATTACTTATAGATTTTAAGTACTAAAATCCCATCATAAACATTCACCCCCTTCAATTCTTTCATTTTCCCCTAATAAAGCCCTTTTCCTGAGATTAAAACACCATTTTCCTATGGAAAAGCAATCACCCCCATGGATACCCCTTTTTATGAAAAATGCAAAAATGCACTTAGCCTAAGTTGTAATGTTTCTATGTAACAAGCAAATGAAATTACAAAAACACATTATGCTTAGCGAAATCCATCTCCCGCAATTTTCATATTAACTTTTAACATTATTTATATGTTAAATCCCAAAAAAAAACCCCTTTCCCATATATTTTATTAAACCCCTTTAATATTAATATCCCTACCCCTAAGTTTTGAAATATAAACTTTATATTACCCAACCCTGAAAAATGACATAATTAATCAATCTGTGATTAATTAAATTCAACCCATTAACCAATCAAATCTTATCCAATATTTTAATCCCTGCCTTAACCCCTCATTAAACTAAAACCACCATGTTTAAATTCCCGTCGGGCCCCTCCATTACCTTCCATGCAACTCCCGCACCCAACCATCGCACGATCTCCCCCCTCCCCATCCAACGGTCCATGTTGATTTCGGAAGGGCCTGTAGTCCGAAAGATACCTGCTTGAAATGGGTTGTTTTTCGCCGAGCCCTCAAGGCGATGTTGCGCTCGATGAGTGGAATCAGGAGGCCTCCCCTCAATACCGCCAAGCACCCAAAGGTTGTATGAAGTAAACCACTTACCGCTAGCTCGCTACCTGCCAAAACAATCACTGTTCATCCTGCTACGTGACAAATGGTCACTATTCACCCGTACCCGCCAAATTGACTTTTTGTGTAGAAATAAAAAAAATCCCCAAATCATTGTTTTTATCATTTTAACTACAATTTTCCATGCGCACGCATGCAAATATTGAAATCCATCAACCCACGTCCACCTACACTCTGAGACATCAAAAGCTTCCATATTGCCTTCTAGCCTAATTGAAGCTTTTTCAACCATTTAGAATTTCCAGTTACCTAGTTCACACCCCATTTTAATCAATTCCAGGTATTTAAGCCAAATTCGATTGAACTGTTAATTTCCTAACCAATCTTTAGGATTTCATTATTGAAATTAAAGGGAACTTTAGAAACATAAAACCAACCTGGAATTGAACCCCCATTACCTCAAAGATTGGAAATTTACTTTCCCCCCATTCTTAAATCCACAAAAACTAAGAATGGTTGCCCCTATTTCCATGGATGTAAGACCAATTACTACTCCTCACCTGGACCTAGACCACCTTCCCCTTGTTGATAAAGGCTTCCAAATCATGGACGCCTCTGTCCATGAATCCCCTCTCAAACTATACTACTGATATAGAGACCAATACCTAAACCACGCTAACAAAATAGGTCTTCGGGAGTCTAATTTTCCCAAGTATCATTTCCCTAAGGTGCACATCTTTCCAGAGATTTTCCACTATTTCCAAGCAAACTACGTTCCCAGTCAAAGAGCAGTGATGTCCCCTAACCAAACCGTACTTTTTACCATCACTACCGAATCAATCAATGAAATGTTGCAACTATAACTAGGGTAGAACATAACCCCTATTTCCATTGGAGACTTACTAGACAAATTTCGCAAGCTTACCACTGCTAAACTTGCTAAAATTCTCCAACCCTTCATCAGGGAGGAAAAGAACATCGCAAAGGACCCTCCCCCATATCTGGCTACCATATTTTCCCCATTTGGTCAGGATATAGTAGCAATGATCTCTTGTATCTTAGGCTATATAACCAGTGAATACATAGACAAAATCATCTTAGCCTTCATGTCCATGTTTAATCTTGGACAACCCCCTATTTTCATGCATGATTATGCCAAGTACATAGCTGATAGGATGCATGACCAATTTCTGAGAATGATTAATGAAAGAGTGTTTAAGTATTATTCAATTTTGTACCACCTTTTCTTATATTACCAAGCTGACAAGTTCCCCTCACTCTCCAAAAGCTAGACACTATAGGTCATCCTAGGTCAGTCATTTTCTGGACTCCTTTGATACATAAATATGATTCCCCTTATCCATACATAGATTTCATAGATATTTTTGTACATCCTGTAATGACCATGCTGCTAGGAAGTCCTCCAAGAATCAGTTCAAATATCAGGAGGATCTTGTAGCTATCAAAACAACAAAGTGGGAGATTGGTACTTGTACCAAAATCACATAGAAATTAGGATCTATGGCTCTAAGTTGACCCCATATAAACTGCCTAGATACCTCCCAATGAGTTTATTTTCTCTGGAGTACTATAGGAAAATAATCAACTTAGATGAGGTACATTTTGTTAAGGCCAAAAAAGAAGGCCCAACTCAGAATCAAAGATCAAATATGCCCCTTTGTATGTAATAACAGAGAATCTGGGAAAGAAGTAGAGGGAATCATTTAGACACTTAAACTAAAACAAAGCTTCATGTGGAGATATGACCCCTATGACTTCATCTGCAACAAGAGAGAGAAAAACAAGATGGCTCCCTACATTCACTACTGAATCCCTAAGATAGAGAAATATGCAAACCAATTGGAATGGGTGGAGAATACTTTAGTAGAGAGGGATAGCACTGAAGTAGCAATTGAAAATGCTCTAATTGATTTAGAGAAAAGACTTGATGAAGCTTCTTTCCTGCAGGTGCTAGGAGAACCTCAAGTCCAAGGACAATCACAAATCTAAGAAGAATCACATGCACAAGGAGAACCTCAGGCACCAAGTGAATCACATATAGAAGAAGAATCCCAGGTGCAAGAAGAGTCATAGTATCTAGAAATATCAGAGGAATTGAATCAAATAGGTATACAGCAGCCCATTATGAGTAACCCCCCTAATTTGCAAACTCCTGTAAATGAGGAGAAAATCCTTAAAAGAAATAGGGAAGAAGCCACTACCTCAGGCAGAGCAACCACACAGACATGCAAATACCAACCAAGTCAAAAGGAAAAGGTTGAATCTTGTCTCTAAATAGAAGTTTACAAAAGAAATAGTAGGGGCTACTATCACTGAAAGAGAAAGAAGCAAACCTACCACTCCTTCTGGGGGCACAGTAGAGCCTTCCACATCAAATACTTAGATGTTGGAAAGGCAATAAAGTGTTGAAGTGTCCTCGTTTAGGATTCCAACTAACAGGGATCAAGACATCAGAGAAAGGTATAAGGATATAAAGGCTAGGAATGAGAGGCTAAAAGCCCAAACTTATGCACAGTACCAACAAATAGCACCTACAAACTAGACAAGGCTTATGTCAACCTATGATGTAAAAGAAGGTAAGATGCAGATGACATTTTTCAAGCCTACCACTTAGCAACCAAGAACAACAACTGACTTCAAGAAGATTGATTTCGAAGTGCTAGAAAAGGACATACATCCTATTGACTAGATTGAGATGTAGAAACAGAAAGGGGAGATGATTTACTCCATCTTGAGAGGGAAATCCATCACAGCTCACAAACTGCAGAATTCCCTAAATAACATATCAACTCAATTTCAATTGGAAAAGGCCTCTTCACAAGCAAAGGACACTAGAATCAAGTCCTTAGAGGACTTGATCTTTGAGTTGGGACATGATATGAAAGATGTAAAGGCCACTGAATGATTGATTAAGAAGAAAAATGATGGCATATTTTCTTTGAAGAAGCAACTTAAGATTCCATGACTGCATCACCCATAGACATAGAAGGTCCTAGAGACACAAAAAGGACAAAAGGATCTTATGGACTTGATCTAAAAGCTAAATGACTAGTTGAAAAGAATAGAGGAAGAATTGGACACATTAATTTAGTCCAAGAAAAGTGAACTGGCCACCACTTCTACCATTTCCATTCCCACGGTAACAATTGCAGTTCCCTCAACACTAGCAGCATCCTTGGCAGCAAAAGCTCTACCTACCACAACACTTCCAGTCACAACTGAGTGAACAACAGTAAGTACTTCAACAGAAAAGATAGCAGAGTTAGTGAAAGCCATGGAGAAAATGTCCATCCAAGAAAAAGAACTTAAAAGGCTTAAAGAGAAAGTGGCTAGCTTAGATATTGACTGCAATCTTTCCCAGATACAGTAGAAATAAGAAACACAAAAAGCCCTAAGGATGGGTGAGAAGATTAAGGTCCTAGAAAAGGATCTAACTCTACAAAATCCACTCTGACAGACTAAGGAGATGCTCTGGGCCAATATCCTTGACTATGTTAATGATATTTGGCCATCAATTCAAGTAATATTTGAGCAAACAAAACTGGAGAAAGTGGCCACCGAGGCTCTCAAGAAAGTAAACGAAGACTTGGGAGACCAACCTGAGGATACTAATCGACTCATCCACTTCTCGAACAGCAAGAACAAGCATGAACTTAATGAGATGGGTGTTGTTACACAGTATTTTGTCACCACCCCTGTTACCCGTTCTCCCGTACATTGGAGGACATATTCTGGGACCTGTAAGAAGTGACAACATGAAAACACTTGCATTGTATCCCTTAAAGTATGTACTCCATATGCCCTGAAGACACCTTCTGCAAAATACACAAAAATATAGCCCTTTCTCCATTGGCGCTGTTCCACAGTGTATCACTCGCGCCAATGGGGGAAATCCTCGAAAGAGGGCGCGCCTGCTAGTGCTCTATCTCAAAGTCGCACTAGCACCAACCCAGTTGGGTAAAGTTTTTAACAAACAAACTTCTGAAGGTTCCTTCCACCCTATCCATGAACTGATTCCAGTTTGAGTTGGTTCAGTTGGGCTTCGTATCTCCCAAGGAGGAAAGTAGTTCTCCACCTCTCATGGAAGCTTCCTAATGATAAGGACAATCCCATGAATCAAGTGGATGGTCTTACCTACTCCTCCTACCTCTATATAAGCTTGTTATTTTACCTTTGTCAAGCTAGTTGGTAATTCTACTTTTCAATCTCCCAAGTCTAAGTCCCAAAGTCCAAGAATTGCTAAGCTCATCTTGCAAGAGGCCTTGTTCATCCCTATGAGGCTAAATATTTAAGGAGGAGATCCATGTCCAAGTAATCGAGGAGAGAGAGGCTTGTTCCCATACCCTACAAGCTTTGCAAGGCATGTGTTGCTGATTCACCCAGCCAAAGGAGGATTTGACGTCAGAACTTGGTTGTATTCTCTTTTGTTTATCAATAATAATAGACGACTATAATTATGGTTCCACTCATGTGTCTTTATTATGATGTCTGAATTGTATCCTTTCTGACTGATACATAGTTGCATTTCTTGGATTTTATGCTTGTATTTTTCTTGTTCTTTGCATGTGCAGGCGTCTATTCACGAGGATCGTTAGGATTGTGACCAGCTGAAGCGAAAGAACGGAAGCGATGACCCTTCTATGAATATAAGCGTTGGATTCGAGGTAGGCTCTCATCATTGGCCTTTACTTTGCAATTACGAACCTGCGTGTTAGTGTTGTTTGATTGTTGCTAGACCCCATTTAGGCTAGTGGGATCGCCTGTGTGCGCAGAGGGGATTTACCTACACAAGAATTTGACGACTCTGCTGGGGAGTTGGATTTTGCCTTGTTTGTTTATCTTGTCTTGTTGTTTGATTTGTAAACTTTAGACGGAGCCTGAAGCATGGCCAGATAGCCTTCGAAATGCTATTGCTTTGCATTAGCGAAGTAGATCAATGCTACTTCAGTCCATCTCTGGTTTGGTTTGCAAACTGAATGACTTGGGACTAGCCTTGTTCCTTGATTGTTTCCTTGGTTTCTCCCACTTGTTTTGCTTTCTGGGTTGGATACCTGTGTTGTTTTGCCTCTTGAGAGTACTTAGGTATTGCTGGTTTGGCCTTGGCTCTTTTGTTTTTTATTTTTCCATAGCAAACTCGACTAGCGCTAGTTTATAGCGTGACAGTCGCACCAGTTGGCGCATGTTGCACACTTACAACCCACGCCAATCCCTGAAAGGCGCTAGTTCTAGCCTGAAAGTCACGCCAGGCCTGTAAACTTTTGAATTTTGCTTGGTTCTCAACTTTTTGAGCTTTGGTTTTGTCCTAAGTACCTTTATTAGACTACTAGAGTGTCTTGGAGTATGATTTGACTGGTTTTGATCGCTACCCTTTGGGTGTTTGCTTTTTTCTACCGATTTCGCATTTCCAGCCCTAGGGCATCTAGTAGCCTTGTGAATTGAGCCTTCCTAAGGTGTTTTGATCTTTTTGTTGTCCAGTCGACTCTGTTGCTTGCTCCCTTACACTTGTTTGGTAGTCGTGAATCATTTCATTGCGTTATTTAGGTGATTTGCTTCACTTGAATTCTGCTTCATCTCACTTTGAGCCCAGATCACACGACTCATCATGGTCTTTGAGACCTTTTTTATTCTTTGGATGTTTGATTTGTGTTTTGAGGAACTGAACATGCGTGGATTGGTTAGAATTTGTTAGTATTATTTCTCAAAAGTTCTTTAGTTCATTTTGCCATTATTGAAAAAGAAAATCTCTTTTGCTTTGAAACAGTTAATGAAATTAGGACTTTTCATTTTGATTAGTGAATTAGTGAACTTAAAGAAAGGTTTATTGATTTACATTAGTTGCATTAAGGAAACTCTGTGTTGTTCATGATCGTTTCGTTTGCATGAAAGCTCTCTAACTCTCTTGTAATTAGCATTCATCGAATGGAATGACATGTTTTGGCATATAGATTGCATTTAGGGATTTTGAGAAATTACATACGGTAGGACTTGAAGACTGAAACTTAACTCAAGATCAACTTTAAAATAAATCGAATAAACTTAAAAATGCATTGGAACATAACGCTCAAATTCTAGAGGTCTAGGCTAGAGACGTGCTCCGGCGTCGTTAAACCTAGTCACTTTTGTTCTCACATTAAGGTTGGGTGATTCCTCCTTGTGTGGCTCAACTGTGGTCTAGTACGGACTTGTGCTCCGACGTACCATCGCGTATATATGGGGAGACTCCACTAGGTTATCATGCTTGATCCACAGGAAGCCGTGTCTGTCGCCTTAGAGCCCGTAACGCACCGAACACAGCATTCGGGAAGATTGACTACTGTACGGAAATTCCTTGGCTTTCATATTGTTACACTGAAATTTGTCACCATGACTATCTGCAGTTAATATGGCTCCATAAATAGTCATATTATCCTCCTTGTCAAGCCTAATACCTCTATTCTTCATGTCAAACTTCAAAAAGAGAGAAAGTCACTAAAAAACATGTTTATCTCTGGGTACGCAGGTTCTCTCTACCTTGCCTGCGTGTACGCATCCCAAACTCATTGTACCTGCATACTTGTATGCTCTGTAAGTCAAAGGATGGGTGCGTACCCCTGTAAAGGTCAAAAGGCAGTTTCATCTTTAAAAAGTTACTTGTGGGCACTTCTAGAGCCTTCTAGAAGAGTTCTTGACGTGTATTGAGCGCCTCCAGATGGTTCATGCACCCCTATGATAGAGGAGCTTATCCCATCAAGAGAGGAGCTACCCCATCCAAAAGAGGGAGTATCCCATTGATTTTGGAACTGAATAACCTCCTCTAGAATACTATAAATACAGGCATTGGGCCAAAGGAGGGGAGGTTGAAAGCTGAACATTCTAAAGGGTAAATGCTGCTGGAATTAGGACTTCCATTGTTGACTTGTGAGGAGAGATCACTATCCTTCCTTGTTGCCATATTGGGAGTGGGTGAGCTTGTCAAAGTAGAGGAAATCTCTTGTTGGACCCTGGGAGGATCTTGCACAACACCAAGGCTCAGGTTGTAATGGTTCCTTTTTTGTTTCCTTAATACAAATAAGTCCATTCTTCTCAATGATTTGTTGTTAATGAATTAGTTCATGTACTCCTTGGTCTATATGATGAATATGTTGTTTTATGAAAGATTCAGGGGTTATGTAATCGTTTGATTGTTAGTGTATGCAGGTTTCGAAGTGAAGGAGGAGCTCATCTGGATCGACGAGGCTAGACTACTACAACAGCGTTGGACTTAAGGTAGGATCAAAAACACTTGATTTCTCGTATGATAATGCATGTTTAGAGAAGGATTGCTCTTAATTGTCTTGTTTGTCACTAGAAAGTCTTAGGCTTCTAGGGAGGTTGGTTTTGTCCGCAAAATTAACTCTTTCCGCATGACAGTACCTGTAATAGTTCTTTTTGTCTATAAACCAACCTCCCTTTCTTCTAAAATTTGAGTTTCTGGATGATTTTTCTGAACATACCTAGATGAAGTCTTTTCTTCTACCATTATATCTTCTTCGGCTGCTTCATTGGTTTCTTCTTTAATATAGTTTTGACTTTTTGTGGGAATGTAATCCCCATCTTCCTCATTGTCATAATCTTCTATTTATATTATCTGTTTTGGATTTCTACATGCTTCATCAACTACAAAATCAATGCTTTCAACAAATTTCCCAAGTCCTTTATTATAACATTTATATCCTTTACTTCTAGAGGAATAACCAAGAAGAATCCCTTCATTTGCTCTGGGATCAAACTTACCAAGTTTTTCATCAGTCCTTTTGATAAAAAATTTGTTTCCAAAAACTTTAAAGTATTTTACAGTAGGAGTCTTACCATACCAAATTTCATGTGAAGTTTGAGTGCTATTTACCCAAACATTTTCTTTGTTGAGAATAGTCACGGAAACAAATGTAGCTTCACCCCAGAAGGTTGTAGGAGTTCCAGATTCATCTAGCATAGCTTGAGCCATTCATTGAACTGTTCTATTCATCCTTTCTACCACACCATTTTGCTGAGGAGTTCTTGTGGTGGGGAATTGCCTTTTTATTCTATGTTGCTCACAAAAGTCAAAAAATTCCTCCGATATAAATTCCCCTCCTCAATCAGATCTAAGGCATTTGATTTTTTTATCTGATTCATTTTCAACCAAAGATTTGAAGGCTTGGAAATTTTCAAATGCTTCATCTTTATGCTTTAGAAGACCTATTCAACACATTCTATAAAAATCATCAATGAACAAAATAAAGTATTCTTCTCCACAAGGTGAATTTTTCCTTGTTGGTCCACATAAATCAATTTTGATAAGTTCAAGAAGCTTACTAGCTAACCTTTCTTTTTCCATGAAGTGAACTCTGGTTTACTTACCCATTTGACATGGTTTGCATATTGTATTTTTTGGGACGTTAATATCTGGAAGATCATGAACAAACTTGAGTTTGCATGCTTTTCTTATTTGAGAAAATCTTAGATGTCCCAGTCTTCTATGCCACAGCTAGTTTTCATCATTTTTTCTTAGATAACATTGTTTTTGTCCTCCTTTGAGTATGTATAAGTTGTTTGGAGTTCTTGTACCTTTGATCACGGTCTCTCCTGTATCAAGCTCATGAACAACACATCTATTTGAGTGAAACACCACTTCATTTCCTTGATCACACATTTGACTGACACTCAACAAGTTATGCTTTAAACCATCTACATACATACTATTTCCAGATTTAACCTTTTCTTTGAAGAAAATGGAACCTTTACCTTTTATGACAGCTGGAGTGTCATTTCCAAAAGAGACATTATTTTCCTTTGCTAAGGCATTATATGAGTGAAGTTTCTCTGTCACCTGCCATATGTTTGGAGCATCCACTGTCAATGTACCACTGATCTTCTTGTCCTTCTGCATACAAGGCTATACCACATCTTTCTATTTGAGATTCTTTCCTTCTCCATATCTTGGGATTTAATGGAATTTGCTCCTTTTGAGATGTTTGCCGAAATTTTCTCCTGCATTTAGATTCTTCATGACCAAAGTTGTTACAAATTGTGCATTCTATTTCATTTTTAAGAGGAGAAAAGTTATTATAGGAACTTCCCTTGATCCATGTTACATTCCTTTGATTCCTTGCTTCTCTAGTTATGATGGTTTTGTAAGAAACGCATTGAGCAGCTTTTTGCCCGAAATTATGACATGAAAAACATTGCCCATTAAAGAAATTTCTGTGACTATCAAATCTATTTACCTGTTGATTGTAGTTTCTATTTCTATTCATCTTTGGAAAAAATTCAGTATGATTTGTTTGAGGTTGGTTGTGGCTTCTATTGATATTCATGCTTGGAGAAAATTGAGTATGATTTACCATGTGATCAGCTTTATGCCTTTGTTGACGATTGTCAAATTGTTCACTGATCTTTGTTGCATCAAGATAGCTTTTGGTGGAGGTTGACGGCTTCTATGATTGAGATGACTCTTCAGTATATCCAAGACCTGTCTTTATCAGAGGAGAACACTAAAATTTGACAATTTCATTTAAATTTTTTGATCCTTTAGCAAATCTAATATTGAGAGATTTTGTTTTTTCAAGATCTTTTCTTAGACCCACAATTTCACATTCTATTTTTTCATTGTGTTTTTCTTTTTCAGCAAGTTGGTATGTCAAGGTATCTATGATCATATTATTTTCTTCTAAACAGATTTTCAGTTTAGATATTTCTTCATGACAATTTTCCTCTTCTAAAGCATCCCAAAATTCATCATTGTGATAAGCCATGAGAAGTCTACAATCATGACCAGTTTCATGTTCATCACTATTAGATAAACCATCACTATCTTCATGAATATAGTAACTCCTTCTATTCACAACTTGTTTCCTATTCCCTTTTGCATATTCCTTTCCTTTTTCATATTTATCTTTATGAGGACATCTGGCAGCATAATGACTGACTCGACCACAAGCAAAGCATTTGAAGGGTAGCATACCTCTGAACCTTCCAAAACCCCGTTGAAGCTTCTTAAGAAAATTTACCTCATCTTCTTCTTCTGAAATGTGTCCTGATTCATTTTGTTCTTCCTTTTCTTTTCCTTTTGTTGAATATTTAAATGTGGATTCTCTCATATCTGATGGACCTCCTTTTCTCATCTCAAAAGCAATTAGGATTCCATGAAGCTGTGTCATAGTGATATTCTGTAGATCCTGCTTTTCTTCTATGGCAGACACTTTTGATTCAAATTTAGAAAACAAGGATCTCAAAATTTTATCAACTAAGGTAACTTCCTTTATTACTTCACCCAGATTCTTCATACAATTAACAACCTCATCTATATGTAAGAAGTAACTAGCTTATACTCTCATCGCTATGCATCTTAAGAGTTTCATACTGAATTTTAAGAGTTTGAAGCTTAGCGTGTTTTACCTAAGAGTCTCCTTCGTAGCTCTAAACATTTTTGTCCCATATTTCTTTGGCTGATTTGAGTTGCATGACTTTGAGAAACTCTGATTGTGACAAACTTCCCAATAAAGTATTGATAGTTTGGCATTGGTTTCATATTGCTTTTTACCTGTCGTGTTTGTAGGAATTGTTGTTGCAAATTTATATCCTCCTTCCATAATTTCCCAAACATCTGTTCCAAGAAATTTTAAATAGGCTATGGTTCTTATTGTCAAATAAACAATGTTGCTCCCATCGAAGATTGGCAATCTGATGGATCCCGTGCCTTCATGATTACTCATCTTGATGGATCTTCCTTCAAGCGATCAAGCTTCTTTTGAAGGACCTTCTCTAATACCAATTGTTGGTAATAATAATGAGAGAGTGGTGAATCAGTATTTACAAATCAATAACTTTTTCATTTCCATAATCAGATTTATACATGCTACTTCATAGAAGGGAACTCACATGTGCATGCAACTGTTCTTAAGGCAACCAACGTATATCTAGTAAACTTATGATTCAGTTAATTCATCATATGTTGATCTTTAATCAATGCATCCGTACTTCATTAAACATTAAACAGTAACAGAATAAACCATCACACATAAGCAACACACATGAACACCAAGATTTAAGGTGGAAACCCAATGTGCGTGAAAACCACCTGCTCTTGTCCTCTCTGTCTTCTTTTAATAATAAGAAAATATGTTTACAATATTGTACTGGTGCAAACTCATACCAGTACACAGACACCCACCTATAGAAGACTACAACCTTCTCTCATTCTCCAACTTCTTCTGGAAGGCAGCTATAACCCCCTAGCTCTTGTATTAGATGATTCATTTACTAGTACGTAGGCACCAACCTACATAGGGCTACGACCTTGTTTCTTCCTCCAGGGACCACGTTTCATGAATTTTCAGACTAGATACTCCTGGGTCACAACACCATAATCTAAAGGCCACATTTCATCCAATTTTCATGTTGGACCCATCAAAAGCTTTTAAACTTAAACTGCATCAACCAACATTCAATTAATCTGAACAATCAAACCACTGACACCAGAATATTGTGCTAAACCAATAAACCTACATCATCATTCAGAACTAGCTGTAACCTCAAAAACCATGCGTCAGAGTGCATACACTACTTGGCTGAACCCAAACAGCGCGTATATGCTACTGCCATTAATCAAACTTGTGTATACCTTCAGAACTAATGCAAACATAAGATTTTGAATCAATTATGTACCAACCAGCAATATACTGAATATCTACTGTCAACTTACAGAGCTTTACATAGCCAGTGACATAGATCACTTCTTCTCACTTATAGAATCAATCAATCAAATACCAACCTCCTTATGCATTCAGTTTTACATTCAAATCTAAGAAGACTTCATTGAAAGATAGCAGTAAAACAAGAACACTGATTTGATAGATCAGTCATACTTGAACATCAAGTTGTTCTTTTGCATATGCTACTTGGAGGAGCCGAACCAGCATGTATACACGCCTTCAACAAAGTGAACTAGCATACAGATATGCAAATACTTACTTCAAAACTTTGTTGCACCTCTGGACTTCAGACAAACCCATATCACAATATTCAAAGAATAAAACAGGTGTACATAATCAGATCGAGCCCAATATCAGATCATTCAATAATAATAAGTCATTATGATCTTTATCCAGCATTAGATCTCATCCATCATCAAATTCTTAGGTACATATTTTGCTTAGATCAAGCAAAGCATCAGAAACCCATAACATGTATATTTGCTTTTGATATGACACTTCATAAGATATTCATTCCTTGTACACTTAACCCATTGATCTTCTCCTCCTTATATACTTGGATCCTTTGTTAATACCTTGGACCAAATACTTAGGGTCAATAACTCAGACCAAATCCTTGGTTTTCCAACATGTACGCGCTTTTCCTCCCGAGAAAGTGCATGTAGACGTATATGCTCTTTTTGTTCTGTGGAATAGCGTGTATACGTTGTTTTGACCAAGTGGACCTGTGTATACTTCTTAAACTACTTTACATCAACCTTTTTCTTTACATTCTTTATTCTGATCAATAGACCTAAGTTCCATCTTCCTGTTCTTCTATACAAATGTCCTATTACTTCTGAATAGACCTGTTACACTGCAATTTTCCATATTACATTTGAAATGATTCCTTTGTACTTCCCTGCATTCTGTCACATTTGATATCTCTCTTGTAGATTCATCTAGCTACGTAGATTCATCTAGTTACCATAGACAAGTGAATTGTTTTGCTACAAGTGGGTTGCCATCAAGTACAACACATGTATCATAATGCCAACAAACACTTGTACAACGTTTACAAAGATGCTTTTACAATGAATCTGTACAATGATACTTTGACAATGTCTATATGAAGTGTTTCCCACTTGAAGACTTGATGTGGTGAAATTATTGCTACTATTCTACACCTTGATTGCTGCTCCTAGAAAGTCTAGTCCTTTGCACCCCTTGACAATACTTGATCTTGTTTTTCTTGCCTTCTAGGAGCACGATATTTAATCTAATGTATATATGTGATATAAGATCCAAAATATGTGGTCTTTGGTCATGTACAAGATCTATGAGTCTGCTATCCAATGCTATAGATCTGACCCAATTTGGACTCTTCAAGGCAGAGTTATACCCAATCTCTCACAATGATCTAATTATGGACTAGTTCAGTAGAGCTGACTTGTATGACATACCACGTATCACTATTTCCTCCTTCATCTCTGGAATTGATATACAAAAAACTATAGTCCCTGCATAGTCCACCACTTTTTCCAGAATTCCAATCCTCTCTCTGAGAGAGAGTTATGACGATTTTCCCAAGGTCACTTCTTTGAGATGAAATTCGGCAGCCTGTAAAAACCCTAAATTCCATAGATCATATATCCGAAAATATAACAAATCAATATCTGAAATTCAATCACAACGTTCACTGGGATTGCAAATCAAATGGGTTTTAATTTCAGAATCTAAGACTTTCTAGAAATGAAGATATAGCTAAAATTCCACAATCACTACATTTGGAGGATACATGAGATTTCTTTTTATAGAGTAGAGAGGGGCTTCTGTACAAAATGTTGGAGGGATTTTAGGTTCTTAAAATATTATTAATTATTGACTATTCAATTACCAAAACCAATTATGAATTCCATGCCACAACCCCATATGGTTTTAGCTCACTAATTGCGGTTACTAACTTCAAACATGAATATCTCTCAAATCGTGAAGAATTACTTGGCGTGCCATATATCAATGGAAACATCTTGACGAGTAGAATCTATCTAGAAGATCCTTAACTCAAAATAAGGTAAGTTTTCAAGTCAAAATTCCCTTGCAATATCAGGGTAGCCACTGGTGCTGCTTGGGTTGACATCAATGACAACCTCAGATCATCTTTAGATCAACAATGAACTTCCTCCAACCTTAGCAATGAGGAGCAATATTTAACATCATGTGATTCTACATGGACAACATGAATATCAACATCTTCTTTTTTCTCATTTTGTATTCTTAGCATTTATACTTGTTCACTTAGATTGCTAAGAATTTATGTTTTAAAGTTATCAAGCAAATTTCCAAGTTTAGCTTGACTTACCGATGTTGATGTTGATTTACCTACTCTTGTCCTTCCTCTTGATATGTGTTTGCATGTTTGACAAATTCCTTCAAATGATAGTTGGTATACTTACCTCTACTCATGAGATTAAGTAGATCAATCCACTCATCCCTAATTGTTCTAAGTAAGAGGGTTTTTAGTGTGTCGGATCCTGAATGATGTAGTTTTCCCCTCGTAACATTGTACATGAACCTCTCTATTAGATCCTCAAGGCTCTCATCTTCTGTTTGATTCATTCTAAGGATTTCTTCCTTAAGATAATGATCTTTATATTTTTCTAGAAATATCTTTTGCATAGCATTCCATGATCTTATTGAATTAATCCCTAAACTCATGAACCATTTAAGATATCCATCCTTCAATGTTACTGGAAATAGTCTCAGTTTTTGAGTTTTTAATAAGTAACCATAAGATCTACATACAATTTCAAATTCAAAGAGAAAGGTTTATGGATTCTCTGACTTTAGACCATGAAATTTTGGAGGAAAAGATGGAGTGATGTTCTTCATGTACACACTACCATCAGTTTCTTGAATGGGAAATTTGAGAGGATCTTCCTCATTGTTATCTTCTCCATCCATTTCTTCTACATTCTTTGCCATCTCTTCTTCTTCTACCTGCAAAAGTGGATGGTGATATGGCTCTTACTACACCATGTGATTAAATGGGGGGTGGATTGGTATTGGAGAATTTTTTGTTTTGTTTTTATGATTGAATGAAAACTATAATGAAATGAAATTTTCTACTTTTGAAATTAAATAAGCCTAATACAATTATTCTTTTTTTTTATTATAAAAAAGTAAAATGAAATGAATCAACTAAGGGAGAAAACAATGCATACTTTGACACCTCCCTGACAATGACACAAAAAAGTGGTGAGCCTCGGTATTACAACAAGAATGCTGCAACTGCCAAGGCTACCGACTTTAATTATTAACCTGAGGTTCGTACAAACTTAATAGGTATCGAAACTATACGTGCAACATATAATGTGTCCTTCCTTTGTTGTCATGATATAATGGAGTGCATGTACTGAAGCCAAATCCTAAACTAATTGCAAAATATGAAATGTTCGAATGGAACCTTAACCTGTTGCAAGAAAGAAAGTACAAGGAAAGAAACCTATTCTAATTGCATAATGATCATGAACAAAATGTGAAAGAAACCTAGCTTAACCCTATTTACGACATGTGATGATTTAAACTAACTGAGCATGAAATCTGATCTAGAGAGTACTAACTATTGTGTGCATGTGTAAATATAAAAGAACTCATTTTTTAAATATTTTTGCTTTATAAATGCAAATGCTAATATTTCCTTTATCTTTGGCAGAGGAGACAAGTGTGGATCAAGAAGGTTAAAATGGTCTTGATGGCATGGAGTTAAAGTAGAGGCCTAATCCCAACTTCAATGATGATTTTTCTCAATTCAGACTCAAAATATGATTTCCTACAAGATGCTACGAGATTTCCTATAGGATCCCCTCATTTACTAAAGGATGTTATAGATTTACTATACGAAATTATAATTCATAGAATGACCAAGAAAATCAAATTAAAATTGGATGGAAATTTTTTTTTTATTGACTAGGATGTCTTAGGTCTCCATTCCAATTGGAATCACTCAAAAAAACCTCTGTTAACCCATGCTAAAAAATAGTAAAACATTACTAGTAAAAAATCAAGAAATTCGAGAACTAGTGTGCTAGTAAATCTAAAAATGCCTAACCTAATCAAGTGGAAATGTAGTAGGGTAATTTTTGTTATGAACTAGAATTATTTTTTCATCTAATGCAAGTGAAACCAACTTTATTGAAGCTCATTAGCATGCTATAAAAAATACCACAAATTTACTATTTTTGCCACAAAGGAGTTCCAGAAATCTAGATTTGGGAATAAGAAATCTAATCCAAGTAGCTCAATGATTAATATGACCTTCCAAATATTTTCCAAGGATGAAATGATTCTCGTGATCCTACAAAAAAACTTACATTAACCATTTAACTCAATCCTACGACAAGAAATCATTAATACTAAATGCAGAAGTAGAAAGAAATAAAAACAAGAGATGCATGTGAATAAGAAGTGAAAAGAAGAAAGAAAATGATACAAGAGAGCTCTGAGGCTCTTGGGATGGCCAAGCCCAGGGAAAATCAGAGGCCTATGGAGAAGAACAATATTTAGAAGCTGAACATGACACCAACTTCATTATTTTCATTAATACAATTACATCCCTGCAAGAAAATACAATGGAGCTACACAAATAAGAGTTACCTCCACAAGAACACTAATGAAATTCAATGCATAGAGGAAAATTTGACTTGGTACTTATACAAAATGATTAGGAATCATTCCCCATGAATGGAGGAAGCTTTCTTCACCAAAATCCCTTGATTAGTGGATATGGTCGCCAATACTAGGAATCTGCATTAAATGGCAAGGAACACATTCCTAGATTTTCTCAATCATTGGAGTTCCACAACCTGTGCCATAATTCCCTAATATATTGTTGATTTATTATTTATTAATCATCCTCCTATAGTAGGGAGCAAGTCCCTAAATTATCTTCTCCTCCAAATCTTCATATTCTGCCTAATATTCTCATAATATTCCACAAAAATAAATAATATTAGGCACAAATATGCAATTATTCATAAACCTACCTAATGAATATATTAAAGTCAAAAATACATTACCTAATGCAAGAAGAGAGGTTTAATATGTTGAAGGATGGTCATAGGCCTTAATTTATGTTTAATTTAGAGGCATGGGCCTTACTTTATGTCTAATTTTGAGGCCCATTAGCAACAGCTGGACAGCTTTGGTAAACTAATACAGTTCGATCCTCTGTTGGCAAGTTCTCTTGATCTTTGTGTCCATGATCTAAGTAGTTGTGGCCTATTCCATGTATTTTTTAGTTGATCTGTATTGGCATCAGTTGCTCAACAATGTCTGATGTGTCTAGCAATGCTGCAAAGTATTTCCAAAGGTGGTCCACATTGAATTCTAGGTACATGCAAAGGAATGGGTGTATACTAATCTTGGAATTGGTGTCTCCCATAGACTTCATGATGGTGTAAGGCCCATATCATAGGGTTAAAATATTTTGATGTAATTTGACAAGGTTTTCTTTATGAAAATGCAACCATACTTTTTCATCTACCTGAAACTTATATGGCACCCGATGATGATCACGTCGTTGTTTGCACTTGGAATTGGTTGTATCCTAGATGTAGTGCACCTATTAGAAGATGTGTTGAACGTGTTCAATAGATATAGTGACTTCATCAATTTCAGACTAAACATGTGTGGAAGCGTCCTCTTTAGTTGTAGGAGGCAATGCAACATCAATGGAACATAATGGTTGAAATCCTAGGCCCACTTGAAAGGGATTATGGCCAGTCGAGCTATGGAGAGCTCTGTTAAAAATTTATTGCACATAGGGAAGAATCTCATCCCATATTCATCGATTCTTAAAGATGTACATTCATATTATGTGCACTATCATCTTGTTGACAAACTTTGTCTGACCATTAGTTTGGGAGTGGAATGCAACCGACTTGGTGAGATTGGTGGCCAACAATGACCGAAGGCTTAGCCACAATGCGCTTACAAACATACTATCTCGATATAATATAATGGTCTGCAGGATCCCAAAATGTACCCACAGTCATTCAAAGAATATTTTGGGAGTATATTGTATTGTGATACTCTTGTTGAACACAGTCAATCTGGTCATCTTAGAAAAATTCTCGACGAAAAAATACACAATCGTTGTCATGCTTGGTAGAAGGAAGGGAAAACATATATTCAATGGAGATAGATTCCCAGGGTTGGCTACAAGTAGGTAAAGAAATATATAGGACTTGCTTCTTAATGGTTGGCATGGTGACCACACAAGTAGTGTAGGATCTGATATATTTTTCAACATCCTATCAGAGATTTGTCCAATAAAAATACTTCTATAGTACTACAATTGTCTTCTCTATGTCAAAGTTTCTTGTGAACCTACTTTAGTGCACCTCCCAAATCATCTTAGCACACTTTCTTGAAGGAATAAAAAGGTTTGAAACGTAGCATAACAATGTGTCCTTCAGGTGGATGTCTAGAAATTTCCATCCATTTTCATCTAGTATGTGGTGGTGAATTCTAGATCATTTTTGTAAAGTTGCAACCATCAAGAAATCTCTTTCCCACATGAGTTAAGGAAAATGGTTAATGCCACAATCGTTGGTTGACTAAGGCATGCTGCAACATTATTGGTTTTTTACCTCTTTTACTTAATGCTTAAATGAGATTATGACAACCATGTTCACCATTTTTTATGCTGGTCATTCTACAACTTCGCTTGTGTCTCTATAGATTGAAGAGGTATGTGATCTGTGTGGATGATCGTCTTCTTCTCCATAAAGTGATGTTTCCATGGTCTAAAAGTGTTGTCTTAGGGGGCCCTGACCCAAGTTCAGATTTAGTTGTGCCAACCAACAAAACCCTACACTACTGGCCCTTTCAGTAACAACCTGCGTAGCGCAGGCTGCAATATCACCCGAAGTAGTATGGGGGGATGCAAGAACCGAGTTTCTGCATTCAGAGACTAGTGTGATGTCCTCCATCACCTTGGAGTACCCTCTGGGTAGATCGATAAACTTCTAGGGAACATCACTGCAATTCAGTTAAATTGGCCTTCATGCCTTCGCGAATGTCCATGATTAATCCTTGCAAACCCTTAACAATTGATTTACTTACTTATGCGCATCAAAAAGTAACCCTAGATTAGAGTTTACATAAATATACTTTATTCATCAGAAAAAATAAGAGAAATGATCTTAAACTTTGCAGAAGTTGCTAAGCATTCATTTCATACATAATTAAGACAGATTTGATAAATTCACATAGCATTCAATCACTATTTCATAAAACATGTCATTCATCAGCAACATATAACATAAGCAAATACAAATGGAAATACTTAGTAATTCTTTGGAAAATTGTCTTTCTTTATCTTTAATTCACTAATTACAGACTCAAACTACCCTACGCACGTAGCTACAGGGGTCCATGCACTTAGTTGCAGAATTTTCCTAGGCCTCGCGCACTGAGTTGTGGAGTCTTCCCTTCTCTAACTAAGAGTAGGAAGAAGAGCCTTCCTGCCCTAGGTGCTTCCAAAAAACACTTCAATGAACCCAATTTTTTATCCCAAACTTGTCCTAAGATTCACTAAGACCCGACTATTTATAGACTTTTCCATACAATTCCATGGTTTGCAGACCATGGGTGAATCTCAAAACCAACTCAAAACTTTACTTGAAACAAGGGGCTAAGCCCCTTTGACTCTTATTCATCTATGCGCTTTTCTTGCATATATCCTAGAGACTTTACATATTTTACAAAACTGTATACAAATTTGGGTTAACTAACCTCAAACTGACCCAAGGGACCCCATCCCAATAGGCCCCCAACACAAAGATTGTGACTCACCCTCGAGTCACTCAGCTGATTGTTCCACTTTCTGGCAGAGTTTGTTGAATGCCTTGGTTAGTGCTTGAAGCTTTGCGGTACTCTGCTTGACTGCTTATTGTACTTCCTAGACTAATTTCTCAGTGGTTGGACCCTGTAATTCCAGTTATGTGGTCCTCTGTGTTTGTTGCATTGCCTTTAGCTTCTCGTGAATGGTCTATGAAAACTGGTTGGCTTCCTCTGTCCAAGGCTCAAGATGTGCATAGAGCATAGACTTCTTCTTCTCTAATTCCTGTATTTGCAGAAATTTTTCTTTTCCTTCCTGTAAGCATGCGAAACGATGGGTTGGTGCCAATGTTTGCGCTGTCGTACTAATCTCATCATACTACTATAGTGCTTCCCTAATTTCTGTGTTTAATTGTTCCAGTTTGGGATCCTCTTGCAGTGTATCACAGAGGCCCAATGCCTAACTGAAGAGCTTGTCAACCCCTTGAAATATGACATCTAGCTGAGCCATGGATTCTTTAATTGTTGCACCTCTTTGTTCCCGAACCTTTGGCGGTGTGGTCGGGTGCAACATCAACTACAACTCAGCTATCTGCATCTGTAGGTCTAAGGTAACCTTGTCGACCTTCTCCTTTGAAGTGCGCACTAGAACAACCAATTTCCTTACGTTGGCTAAAGCCTTTGCACCATCAAGTATACCCAACTCAAGTATGGATTTGTAGGCCTACTCGATCATTGTGACCAAGTTTTGACGTTGTATCTCCAACTCCTTCTGCTCCTTCAGGGCCTAAGTATTTTCTATGAAAAGTTGTTGGTTGTTGACTCTGAACTCACTAACGGCAGTGGGTGCACGTTTTTTTATGATCTTTAACTCATCAACGACCACCTGATGTAGCGCATGAAGAGACTCGAGTGGTAGCGTGACAAGGTTTAACCACATATATTTTACTGTGTGAAGCATTGCGCTATCCTCATCTGACTCCACGCAGACCGATTCCTCTGGTAGAGGTAAGACTCTGAGATCAAAAGGTTAGTCAATCTCCATGATAGTGTTACAGCCCCACGTCATGCTCACTTGTGCGCCACCTGCTTTTCCAAAATCATGTTGAATCCTGTTTTCCTGGATCTGCAATTTGTACAGGTCCTTCTGGATGCTTCCTAGCTTCCATGATCACCAGAGGTTGATGACACTAGGTGGTGCAAACGGGGAGACCATTCTCTCAATATCCGAGGAAAGCAAGGACAATCTCGATGAAAATGGTCTCCTCTACAAATTAAGCATGGAAATCTGGGTTTGGATTGTCTAATGTGTGGATTTTCATCAGATGATGCATGGTTGCCCCCTTGGTGAATTTCCTTCTTCTTCTTCTCCTTCCCTTTCTTATTCTTCTTAGTGACCTGGTTACTAGCATCACTGCTTTCACCAAGTGACGAGGAATAAGGGGAGGGAGAAAAAAATGAAGAAGAAGGCGAAGGGTCAACTTCAGTATCAACTAGAGGCTAATTCGATTGCAGAGGAAATGCGGGATTTTGAGCCACAGAGGTTGAGAATAGCCATACCAGTAGGCCAATTGTAATTCTCAGAAGGGACAATGTGGCCATATACGGAGCACCAATATTTCCCCAAGAAGAAAAAGGACTAGGATTCCCCTCAAAAGGGATTCCTTGATTGGTAGATCCCAGATTTGTCTCCATATATCTCAACCTACAATCAACTAAGGAACATGGATGTTATTCCGAATTCAATTAATTTTAAAGACACTTTGACACAACTTTTCTTTTTCAGTTTTTGAGAGCCGAGCAAAAGCTAAAGATGACTCTAGTCCCCTTCAATTTTTAATGAGCCTGAAGTGACAAGTGCTCAGATGGACCTTTTCTTTTAAAGATTCAAAAAGGAACGAAAGTGACTACTCTGGAAAATTTAGACAGAGGGATTACCAAACCAATCATAAAACTGCAATATACACCTTGGCGATAAATTAAAGAGAAATTACCAAGGACTTATGTACGACAGTCAATCTTCCTGAATGCTGTGTTTAGTGCATTGCGATCGATAGGGCAGGAGATTCGGCTTCCTATGGATAAAGGATATAATCCTATTGTGGTCTCCCAATATATATGCGACGGTACGGGGAGCAAAAGTCTGTGCTATCACTTGTCGTATCAACGAGGAGGAATCACTCAACCTTTGATGAAAATGATAGTTACTAGTTTTTACGATGCTGAAACTTGTCTTTAGCCTAGACCTCTAGATGCATTGTGTTAAGTTCTAAAGTGTTGTTAGGTTCATTGAAATTTATTTTAGAGTTGATCTTGTTTAAAGTTTTCCGTTCCATGGTTCACCGTGTGATGTTGATTTGAAATTCCTAAAAATTCAATCTATAATGATAAACAATCATTGTTTATTTTGATCAATGAAAATCCTAGCTACTAGGGAAAGAAGATTACAATTCTTTCAAACAAAGAGCAAAGAGCACACACTAGTGCATTCTCCTAAATCATTTTTTTTACACAAACCAAATGAAAATGCAAACGCATGTATTTGTTTTTCGTTCTCCTTAATGTAAAAATGCCAAAAAGGAAAACCAAATGTAACAAAGATCTGAAATATTTTTTTCAAAATGACATTTTGACAATTTCTTCTTCAGAAGAGAAAGGAAGACTAAACGACACTTTTCAATTTTGAATAAAAAATCCTTTTTGACACTTCGAATATCAACAAATAAAACAAAATACATGACGAAAAGTTCAATTGACTATTCATGGAAGGAAGAATCAAAGACACTTCTCTTTTTGACACAAAACGATAGTTACGACACTTTTTGTACTAAAGTGACATATCAATTTAAGCAACTTTTTGACAAAGGATTGTAAATGATGGAAAAACACATAAAAACATTTACTAATCCTAATCTAATGGAGGTTGATCTATGTGATGCAAGGAGGCTTTAGTAAGGAGGCACTGTTCATAAGCAGCAAAACAACTAAATGAAACTGAAAACAAAGACAAAAACCCCAAATTTCTAGAATGGAAATAGGTTCAGTCAGTCATTGCACCTACGCTTCACATAAATAGGAATGCACCTACTACACTCGAGAAGTGTGATGCATATTGGTTTACAGTGACAGATAGTGTGATGAGCCGGGGAGCGCAACTAAAGAAGGTTTTGGCTTAGATGAGCAACTATTTTCAGTGACTTAAGCTGAGCTATGAAGGACAATAAAGAGCAAAGTACAAAGGAAAGTCTTGAGAGGTTACTGAGCTACCAAAAGGGGATCTAGAATGCTTGTAAGTCAAACATTTAATTCATAAACTAAACTAGAGATTGACTGAAGCAGCATTCATCTACTATGCAATTACAGAGCAAGAGCAACTCGAAGGCTACCTGGCTAACTTCAGGCTCTGTATATAGTTTATAAACAAACAATAATAGCAAACAAACATCTATTCGTTCCCCAATGGAGTCACCATTTTGTTTCTGGGAAAACTAGTGTCTTTTCAATCGACTAGCCCTATAGGTTTGGCAGCTACCCTAGAAACAACAGTTTAAAGCAATTCACGTTTTCTTCTATGTATAATAGATAAGAGAAAGACAAAGGGACCAACCTAGAACTTCCACTTATTCCCTTGCTTAATCTCTCTCCCCCTTGACAAAGCTTGCAACTCCTCCCCGTACTTATCCCACTTGGAGAGTAATTGTAGAAACATAGTAACAAAGAACCGTCAAAGAATCTTGATCTATTATAACATAAGAATTATAGAATCAAATATGTAATGAACATACAATAGCATTCACAAATGATAACATTCATAATTACACAATCATATGGAAGAAAACTTGAAGAAATTTATTAAATAGAAGGGAGAATTACAACCCAATTGTCTGATTTAGCATCATCCTCCCAGCATCAATCCCTCTTCGCCTCATGAAATAGAAATATCACACCAACAACACAATGCTCTTTCCTTAAATACAAACTATCAGCAATTCCTTACAATTCACAAAATTCCAGCCTCTAGATCTCCTAGATGAGGGATCCATTTATAGATGTGTGCAAGGGTGTGAGTCATCTCTAGGGTTTTGATTAGTGTCATTCCACTTGTTACATTTGGTTCTACTTGGAGATTTCTTGGATCTCTTACTCATCCCTGGGCGAATTCAGAGAGGCAAGTGTCATAGGAGAAGTTTCTGGAAGATTCCATGATCAACCACCTAGCAAACTGTCTCGGACATTTGTCCATCCTCGCCCATCGCACCCTACAGAAGGCCTAATCAATATGCATTGCACCTGAGCAGTGTACCACTTAGTATGCATCGCACTTGGCCAGTGTAGCAGTTAGTATGGTTCTGTTTGGGCCATTTCTGGATGGTTTTTCAAGTGGAACTTTTAGGGAATGATGTAATCAGATGACCATGTTCTTTTAGGGTATGCAACAATTCTTTTAGGGGTTGGTGAGCCCTAGTTTATTGAAATATAAGAATGGGGTTGAAGTGCCCAAAAATGTCTATAACACAAAGATATTTCATAGTCAGCAACCTCATTCCAACTTCATCCACCCATGGTCCTCACTTTCTTTCACTAAACCTTCACCAATTTCATCATTTCACAAGGAAACTTCTTCAAGCTTTTGAGCAAATCCATCCATCTCCCAACTTTGGTTTTGTGTTTTGAAGTGATCCTAGGAACTCCTTTTCCTCTTTCCATCCCCCAAACACCTTCCCTAAGCTTTCCATCACCTTCAACATCCATCCTTTTGCTCTTAGTTGTATCCTGTAGATTTTTTGGGGATCTTGTAGGTTTTTAGGACATCCTATAGGAAATCCTGTAGCATCCTGTAAGAAACCTTGTTTTGAGGCCAAATTGAGGAAAATGCTTCTAGGAAGCTAGAAAAGGGTCCGTACTTGTCTCCCAAGCCTTCTGACGGTTCACCATCATATCCAAGCCACCTGCTACATCTCCAAAAGAGATTAGCTTTCACACTCTCTGTTATAGACATATTTGGGCACTGCAACCCCAATCACATATGTGCATAAACCAAGGGCTTCTGAGTCCCTAAAAGTGTTGTTTCATGCCCTAAAGGAACACGGTTAGATGATTATATCATCTCCTAGAAGTTCTCCATAGAAAACTGCTTAGAACTAGTCAAAATTGGACCATACAGATTGCCCAGTGCTAAGGTTACGATGCATCTCACCTGCTCAATGTAAAAAGTGTGATGCATACTGGAAAGCCCTTCTGTATGGTGCGATGGGTGAGAGTAGACAAATGGCAGAGACATTTTACAAGGTGGATGATCATGGAATCTTCCAGAAACTTCTCCTGTGACACTTGCCTCTCTGAATTCGCCCAGGGATGAGTAAGAGATCATCAATCACCAAGTGGAATCAAGGACTATCAGAGAGAAGACACTAATCAAAATCCTAGAAGCTGACTCACCCCCCTGCAATCATCTATATATGGATCCCTCATCCCAGGGATACAAAGGCTGGAATATTATATCTTCTAAGGAAGTGTTGTTGGTTTCCTGGTGGAATATCATAGTGTTGGGTGATCTAAGCTTTTCATGAGGTGAAGAAGGGCTTTCATGCTGGGAGGATGACGCTGGATTAGATCAATGGGTTGTAATCCTCTCTTCTAATCTGTGTATCAATAAAGCTATTCAAGTTTTCCTCCACATCCTTGTATGTTTGCTAATATATGCATGTATGTGGTCAATATATATCTGGTCCTATATTGTTTATGACTGTAGATCTCTACACTTTGAAGGTATTATGTTTCTTTGACTTTACAGGTACTCTTTGAAGTGGAGTGGTCAAGGGAGGAGCGGCAAAGATCTATTAAAGGGGAGAAGGAACAAGCAGAGAACCAAGCGAAAGATCGAGGTTGGTATTCTTTGCCCTTCTCCTATCTACTTCTCGTAAAGGAAAATAAAAGTAACTTTAATCTGTTTGTTTCTAAGATAGCTACCCATCTTAGTGGGACTAGCAACTCTGCATAGACACTATATTTCCCGATAACAAAATGGTGACTTCGTTGGGGAGCGAGTAGTTTGTTTGCTTGTCTATGTTTGTTTGCTTTATAAACTTACAGACGGAGCCTGAAGTCAAGCCAACTAGCCTTGAAACTGCATTTGCTATGCAAGTGCAAAGTAGATCAATGCTACTTCAGTCTATCGCCAGGTTTTGTTTATAGAATGAACAATTGATTTGTAAACATCCTAATTGCCCTGGTGGTGGCTCAAATATCCTCATTAGATCAGCCCTTGTGATTTATATTCACTGACTATCATTTGCTCGCCTTAAATCCCTGAACTAAGCTGCAAACCGTGACCCAGAACCAAGTTGAAGTCTCGTCCCTGGACCATCACAACTTCTCCTCTTGGGAATCTAGATGCATCACACCTCTCGTGCGCAGTAAGTGAGATGCATTGCACTTTCCTTATGTTACAGGTGCGATGATCAAATAAGACATCTTCTACTTCCAGATTTTGGTTTTTTGTTCACTCTCTTCAGCTTTATTGAGGAGTTTTGCTGTCTGTGATCAGTATACCTCTGTGGAAAATCCCTTCCTTTGCATAATTCAACCTCCATAGTACAAAGAACTGTAAATGTTTTTTTATGTATTGTTCTCCATTTACAGTCTTCTTTTACAAAGAAGTAGCGTAATCAAGCCGTCATCTTTTTATTTGAAAGTGTCGCAAGTGTCGTCTTCAGTCAAAGCAAAAATCCTGTTGTTCTTGATGGTCGATTACACTGTTACTCTTTTATTTGATTTGAATTAGTATTTTTCAAGTGTCGAAAGCAATGTTCAATTCAAAATTGCAAAGTGTAGTCATTATCCTCCTTTCGTTTTTTGAAAAGAAAATCATTAGTACTGTCGCTTGAAATGATTCAAATTTGTACTTAGCATTCTTTTTGTCATTCACACATTAAGAAAGCGAAAACAAATACATGCATGTGCATTTTCATTTAGACTGTTTGTTGGTTTCGATTTAGGACAGTGCATCTAGTGTGTGCTCTCTGCTCTTTGTTGAAAGATTTCCACTTCTCTTTCTTTAGTAGCTAGGATTTTAATTGCAAAAAGAATATTAAACGATTGTTTATCATCTTAGATTGCATTTTAGGAATTGTATATCTACATCACGCGGTGAACCTGAAAGGCAAACTTCTTAAGAAAGATCAACTGTAAAATAAATTCAATGAACATAAAAACGCTTTGGAACCTAACGCACAACATTTAGAAGTCTAGGCTAGAGACGTATTCCGGCGTCGTAAAGCCTGGTAACTATCGCTTCATTGTGGGTTGGGTGATTCCTCCTCTTTGAGACGACAAGTGCCAGTACGAACTTGTGCTCCCACGTACCATCAAGTATATATTGGGAGACCACAATAGGCTGCATCCTTTATCCTTAGGAAGCTATGTCTGCTGCCCTATCGATCACAATGCACTGAACACAACATTCGGGAAGATTGACTGTCATATCGTAAAAAGTATTCTGCGGTTTTTCGATTGGTTTGGTAATCCCTCTATCTAGACTTCCAGAGTAGTCTCTTTTGTTCCTTTTCAGACTCCTTAAAGGAAAAGGTCAATTTAAGCACTTGTCACTTCGGGCTCCTTAAAAATCGAAGGTGACTAGAGTCATCTTCTGTTTTTTCTCGACTCTTAAAAATTGAAAAAGCAAGTTGTGTCAAAGAATCTAAAATTCATTAAATTCAGAATCATTTTTTCCCCTTTATATTCAGTTGATCAAGTAATCCACAATCGTGGAAGAAAGATAATCGAAACCCCGTCATTCGCGGAGACTTACGAGTCAATCTTATTTGACTCTGGAAACGAAACTATTCTGGACAAAGCGAACTCGTTTAACCGGATCAAAGTCCCCTGGTTTGGTTGGAACAAGGGTTCTGACATCCTCAGAGACTTCGGTTACTCCAACCATTTTTGGTATCCTTGCCTCTATAGAAGAAATTCCACAGCCACAAGAGGACATTAGAACTAATCCTAGTGTGGCGGTAAACACTTCTAATCTTGAACTGGCTCCATCTACAGCTGATTCGAGAGGTGTTATTCCTCAAACATCTATCACTGCAAAACCTATACCTTCTTCAGCACTAGAAATATTTTACGGACCTGACAGTCTACCTCTCCCACCTGGTTTGATTGCTATAGAAGTGATTGTGTAAGATCCTTCATCCAGTACTCAATTTCATTTTGGAGCTGGGATCACCCTATATCCTTCTTCATCAGAAGTTAGTCTCCCTTCATCGCAAGTTCCTATAGAATCGCTAGGAAATCTCTTGGATAGACTAGACATGTCTAAACAACCGTCGACATCTAGGATTGTGTCATCTGATGCAGCAGCGGCAGAACTTCCTGCCGCTACTCCAACAATTTTCGCCAGTATACCATCTATCCCAACTAGCTCTCAACTACTAGATGGAGTCCATCTAGGGACTATTTCGACATTATGGTCTATTCCTGTTTGTTTGTCTAGAATAATATATGGAATCTCTTACGTTGAGTCTCAACAAATTGATCCTTTGCAACAATATCAATTTGGGGAGTCTTGTCCCCAGAGGCCAGTCGTTCCTTTGAGCACTGGATTGCCACCATATGGGGGGCAATATACCCTTTCATTGTTTCCTCCAGGAGAACAACCATATGGGAGTTCGCAACAGAATTCGAGTCATGCTGGAATTACATCCAATGGTTGGGTGTTAATACTGCCTCAACAACCAAGAGTTGTATACTCAATGCAACAAAGTTTACTTGTGTCGAATATCCCCACTACACCAGCCATTGTAACAGTGTCGCAAATACAAGCATTACCTGTTGTATGCCAACCTCAAGTTTCTCAAGTTGTAATACAATAGCCTCCTGTCTCCTCGACACAACCACAATCACCAGTTAGTGGCTCCCTAACAGGAGCGATCCAGGTTCAAACGAGTACTATTACCCCTCACCTTGGTCAAATGGCCAGTATTGGACAATAGCACATGGTTTCACAACGATGGCTGGTGCAATATCAACAACCGCAATTCTAACAAGCTTAGCAAGGATCTGAACAACAAATATTTGCGAGTAGTGGGCAACCGTATATTCAAAATGGTCAACATCAATCATTTTATAATGGTTATGCTCATCAACCTTACCAAAGTTATCAACATCAAATGCATTATGCTGGTATGCAAAGACCCACTGCTTAGGCAATACCATCCTATCCTGGGTATGCTTCATCGAACCTGAATCAATAGATGCCCTTCGTGGTGACTTTAGAGTTACCAGATCTAAATCGGCTAACAAATGATCCAATTGCTTATGCCCCTTGGTGGCTGGTGATTCCTCATAAAATTCCATCATATATTCCTAAATTTAATGGAAATCTGGGTGAAGACCCGTCGAATCATGTGATGACCTTTCATCTGTGGTGTTCATCCAACACTCTAAATGATGATTCGATTAGGCTTCACCTTTTTCAGTGAACGTTAACTGGTCTGGCAGCACATTGAATTGCCTAGAGCTTCATTTGATAACTTCAGCACCCTTGCCACAACCTTTTTAACCCATTTTCAACTACCCATAAGGTACGAAACAGGAACAGAGCTTCTTACCAATTTCAAGCAGATGACAGCTACTCATATATCTGATCATATCCATGAGTGGCAGCGTCATCATAGAATGGTCAAAACATATGTTCCTGATCAGCTGTTAGCTGAATGGTTTATTAAGTCATTGTTACCTTCTATAACAGAAGATGTGGCAAAGGGAGGGGTCATCACTAAAGAGCAAGTCATTGCTTGTGCGCAATATCTAGACTTGATCTATACTCAGTATTGCATGCTCTATGACAAAATCCGTGATGCTCCTAAACCAGATTTTTCTGTTCCTCCTCCTCCTAAATCAAACAAAGACTCTCATGCCAGTGATGGCATGATAGGTACAACAAGCATGAAATTGACAAAGGTTACAACTAAGAAAGCCCGTAAGATTTCCGATCAAAATGCAAATGAATAAATTCTTGCCTCGAAGGTAAATGCCATGTCGACTCACAAAGGCAAAGAACCAAAGCAACCAGAAGGCAAGAAGAAAAAGAAAGGGAAGAAGAAAAAACAGGAAGAGCCATCTCCTGAAAAATCTTCTGCAAACCCTTCTGGAGACAGGAAACCAAGTCACCCATGGGTCCTAGTATTTTCCAGAATTCTTGATCTCTTATAGTAGCTTATCAAATTCATCCATGCATGAACAATGGCAATATTCTTGATTTCTTTTTTATTTGGGATCAAGGTAGATCTATAGCCAAGGTATGAAGGTGCCCTAGTTTTCCAAAGGTTTGCTTCCTCGGCTAGGGTATGACCGACACACGTTTCCTGCAAAAGGACAACCCATATGGGCCAAAGCATGTTTTCTTTGTTACATAGTCTAGTGTGTACCCTAAAAAATTTGATAAATAACCTGTAGAGATGAAGCAGTCATTATATTGAGGGATCCACCTTCCCATGGGATTCCCTCTTGTTCTTATCTCACTAAAATGGCTCCTCGAATGAGAGTAGATCTAAGTAAAAATCCATATCAAAAGGAACCCCTTTTCTCTTGCTCCTAGATCTAGCAAAAAGGCAGGAATATATTGAATATTTCCACATTTTCATCAAAATATTTAATGGAAGACCTCCATTTTTTGGATCCAAGGCTCATATCTAGTACAAAACATGAATCAAACCATTTAGAACAACCTTGGTATACCAACACTTTTTCAATGTTTGTTATATGAGGGGAGATTTGTACAGGATTCCTTTAGCTGAAATATTATGATATTACAAGGAATTCTACCATAATATTAAATATAAGGTTGTGGAGTGGATCTTCAAGCTTGAGAAACCCCAATGGATCTATCTCTTTAATGGACACATTGAAAGGGTAGGTTGTCATTCCTTTCGACTAGATCTAAAATACGTCAAGAGCCTACATTGTCGAACAAATGGAACAAACATTAGCCATGGAAGTTAAGCATCTCGAGTTAAATTTTCTTTTTTTCATCTTCAATCCAGGTCATTAGTATTTAGGTTCAATGGTTTATGGCAAAGATCTAAAGATTTAAACCAATAGGTTTTTTCTTCTTGGGCACCCAATTGTGAGATCTACATATGTTCCAAAGACTTATTCATGGTTCGATTTGTTACACAAAAATATCTAGAGAAATTCTTAAGTGATGGGCCATGGTTTGGGGTAGACATGGGCTCTTCATAACCCCATAGTTCCCATATTTTAATGCCAAAGGTGTGGTGGCCACAAAAATACTGTCTTGAGTGAGATTGACAAATCTCTATCTTCTATTCTAGCATAATAAGGTCATAAATTATATTCGAATTACTTTAGGAAAATTAAAAAAGATGGACTTTGATAGAATAGAAAAAGGTGTCTTCACGTTTTGCAAAATTTGTGTTGAGATAGACCTCAATAAAGGTTTACCTAATTGTATTCCACTGAAACATAAAAAATTTCAATGGAATTAGGTTTTAGATTATGAGAACATGACATTTAGATTTTGATATTTTTTTCAAATAAGACACTTGTGTAACACATTCCCACAGGAAAAAAAGATCCCAAAAAGGAAAAAAAAATTAAGCCCACAAGCTAAAGGGATGGTAAGTATCTGACCCTTACCTTTCTAAAGAGTAAGAGGAAGAGATCATGGATAACAATCAAAATATGGATTCACAAGTACAACATGGTAATTAAGTAGTGGGATACATTTTCAATTAGCTTGGAACCATGACAAATATCTAGAAGGGTACAAAATTGGTAGAGGCTAAAGCATTGGAGAATTAGAAAGATGAAACATCCAATAAAAAGGGCATAGGGGTATCAATAGGACTTGTGTATTTGAGAGATCCAACTCAGACAAATAAGTCCCTTTTGCATGTAGCTGGAAATTAATTGGAAATGGTGACAGTTGATCCCAACCATGGGGTTTTCCAAAAGGTTCAGAAAAAGGAAGAAAAAAAGGGGAAGTTAAGTGATCTTTATCACACCTAATCCTATAAAACTTTATGTAATTTTTTACATATTTTTTTTTTATTGATCATCAAAGGAAAGGTTTTCATGATTGAATTCTTAACAAAATATACATAATGTAATTTTGTTCCCTATTTTAGGTTAAACAAAATTACAGTTTTCTCTTCAGAAAATAATATTGGCAAAAAATGGCTATTTCTTTTTCCCAAAAGTATGATGAGAAGTTGCAAGATTTTAAATATGTTAAATAGACTCTGAGTTATTTTTTCACATTGGACGTAAGCCTTGTACAAGAAGTCATCTTATTTGAAAGAGATAGGTCATAGATGAAGTCTCCATAATTTGTTCCAAATGTATTCTTTAGGGATGTAATTAACATTAATGAAAAGGTTCTATGCTTCCTTTACATTATAGTTATAAATTTCCTTATCGTCCCATCTGAGTTTATAATTCCCTTGTTGAACTTTTGTTTTTATTTTTCTTATTTCTATCCAAAATTACTACCAATTTAGATTGTCCTTTTCTTGATGCTAGTGTTGTTTATTCATCCAACCTCTCCAATTTTCTTCATCCACATTACTATTCCAGTTTTGCGCTATATTTTTCCTCCCTTATTGCTCCATCCTAAATTGAATACCTTTGATGTTTTCAAGGTTCTTCAATTTTGAAAATTCATTCTAGGAGTCTTCTTAGAGAAAAGATTGGTTTCTTTCTTTGATTTCTTAGGAGCTATTTTTTTGCATCTGCGTAGATCTATTTTTATAGGCTACATTCCAACTATGGGATCCCTCGGGGATACCTTCAACTTAGATTAAATCATGTTCTAGTGTATTTATGGAATCTTTGGACTTCCACAGAAGGAACCATAATTTTGAGGTTGAGTGGAGCCATCTCAACCACATTTTAGCAGCCAAAATGTTTTTCATGATGTTAAGATCTCTAATTCCCAATTCTCTCACTACCTTGGGATATTGACTCTTCTCTCATGCTATTAGTACCTACTTACTATTTAGATTTTATCCTCCCCAAAGAAACTTCTAGTGGAGATATTTATATTTTTATGATCACTTTGGGCACTGCTAGAGCTAAGAATAAATAAAGGGGCATAACTTGAAAGATATGTTTCAGAAGGATTAACCTACTTGAAAAGTTGAGAGATCTAAATTTCAAACTTGATTTTTTTCTCATTTTGTGGATAAGGATTTTTTTACTTTTATTTTGGAAGGAGTGGTGGTGAGGATTAAGTATTTGGACAAAATAAAACTCCTTTAAAGTATTTTTTTATATCAAATGCTAAGTATTAAATAATATGATTTGGGATATTTTGATATGTATTATCATTCTAGAAGCATCCTATAAAACCTATAAACTTCTCTTAAAATTAATGGCTTCTATGGTTGTACAAGTACCCGTCGGAAGAGTGTCATCAACAAATTTTAGTGAGAAGAGGGAAGTATAGATTTGGAAAGATAGTGACCTTTATTCTATTGGATTCAATAAATTTTTTGGTGGATTAGGCCAATCCTTCAACTATTATATGAAAGATAAAGTGTGACAAAGGGTCCCCTTACTTAATTCCCCTTGATGGGGAGAAGTGTTGGGATATGGATAATGATATAGAAAAAGGGCTTGGATAATAGGGCCATGAAAAAATGAATGAAATTTTCAGTGAACCCAAAATAAGTGAGCATATGGAACATATACTGGAAGCTAATTCTATGAAAATCCTTGGAGAGGTCATGTTTGAGGTATGGATTTTCATGTAAAGAAACATTTTCTATTATAATACTTAGACGTTATGGAGGATCCTAGACATAGGACATCCACGTAATATTTAACATGTCATTACCTATAATAGATCAACAATCTTAAAAGAGCTCAACATTGAATCAATCTACATGAGAGGACTTACCTTTAGGCATCTCCATGATTGCTTTCTCAAATTTGTACAAAGAAATTTCATGGAGAATGACATTATTTTACTCAGAAGAGATAAGCGATGGAATGCTTCTAGTGGTTTTCATTACGCCTCTACTTCTACTTGATTGAGATTCTAAAGGAAAATCATTAGAATAAGATACTATCACCATTTTTGTATCATGATTTCCCTCTACTTTTTCTCCCTCGATAGTTTAGAAGCATGAAATTTTGTTTTGATTATGGTGTTGAACCATTGATTTGTGAAATAATTTAGATTTCCTCTCTCCTTTCTTGAGCCATAAAGATCTTGACTTGTACCTCCATGAGATTATCTCTTAAGATTGGTGCTCTATTAACTTTGCTTGGATTTTTTATTATTTTTTCATAAACTTCTCATTTTTTCCCACCTTATTTATTTGTTGTTTGGTTTATACAATTTCCAATTGGTGTTTTTTAATTTCCTCTTTAATATTTTGAAAACCTTATTCACTCTAAGTTTTCAATTTATTTTTTATGAATTTTAGTTTGTAATGAAATTTGTACAAAAGGGAGTCATTTATGAAAGTAGATTCTGACCACAAACTTTCCATGTTGATTTTGAAATAAGGATGTCTCTGTAACATTACCACCAACCACCTTGGACAAACCAGGCTAGATGGGAGGTTTTACTTCCATTTAACTAGATTTCCAAGGTCCCATTATTGAAATGGGGTCACAAAATTCCTCAAATTTCAACTTCCATAAAAATAAAAGCTAAAACCATCACTGCAATTATCTCATTGAAATCTTTCCGATGATATAAATTTTATCTCAATCTGACTGAGAGATCAAAAGATATGGTCATTCAAGGGTTGGCTAATAAACCTTTTTCCTTTCAATAGGTACTACCATGTGGCATGCACATGGTACTCACATGGTAACCCCACCTAACATACTAGGTCCATGTCATCAAATCAACCATTTTCTTCCCCCCATGGAACTTGCCACATCATACCTCTTGCTTTAGGCCTCATCAGACCAGTCCTTAAACTGTTTTTTTAACCAAGTTATGTTATAATGGTTTTCATGGATTTTGGGCTCATAAATTGAAACTCATGACAATCCTCTAGGGTGGGACAATCATGCTTGTCATCACCTATTGGGAAATATTCTCATTCCTCGTTCCCATTAACCTTTGCCACCTCTACCAAGTGCATTACCGTATGGATACTTCTCATCCCCTATCCGCTATAAACCTCAGCCTCCTCCACCACACACAAATAGAAAAAGGAAACATGAGGTCCAAGGTCCTGATACATTTAAATTCTCATCGAGTTCCAAGGAGATTTCCCATCCCCTGACCTTTGTCAATCTCAGCTTCCTCTTATGACACTTTTATCTTACCTCCCAAGGTCTTGAGCTGATGTCATGCTAGCATAATACCATCCACATGGCCCTTCCTAAGGATTCCACGTGTCACTCAATTTTAGGCCACTTGGGCCCCCCAAGAGGGCCATTATACATATCATGTGTTACGCCACACGAATGCCCTGTCGTCCCCTTTCTATGTCATTCAACCATCTCAACCCATCTTGCGTTGCATTTAGGTATGGATTTACATGTAAAGAAATATTTTCTATTATAATAATTATATTTTATGGAGGATCCCAACCTTAGGCCCTCCACGTAATCTTTCATTGGACCCTCTCACCTATATATAATGGGATGACTTCCCCAAGGGTCCACATTCGAGACATGAATGTTCTTGTCTCATGATAGAAAAGTTCTCCACCGATCTTTCCATCTCATGCCTTGCTCTCTCTTGGTGAAACACATATAGAGATGAAACCCATGAGGGTTGTGGTGTGATGGAAATATCTCCATCCACTGATATAATTGCCTTTAACACTTATACATATTTGGGGCTATCCCTCTTGATTTGTATTATCAATAGCGGATCCCGTGGCTCTCATGCACCGAGATCATGATTTTGTGGCCCCTCGATCTAGGGCCTTAGCACATAAGCATATCAATCCCTCAGTAGTATGATACAAATCTCCACATCCATACCATATTATATATAATAATATATATATATATATATATATATATATAGAGAGAGAGAAAGAAGAGAGAGAGAGAGAGAGAGAGAGAGAGAGAGAGAGGCATTATTCCTTTAAATAATTCAATATCCGAGGGCCAAGAAGAAATTAAGAAATGGAACAGAGATTCCACATATCTCTCACATCATAATAGTGAGCATGCATCAGTATTATCATAATACACAATAATACACATTTTTTATCAATAATACAAGTTATATAACAATAGCAATAGACATTTACATTTCATTTGAGATACACAATGACCCAAGTAAGGAACTTATATTTTGAAGTAGATGGTTGGAAATTGAGTGTGTGACTTCAACTCTCCACCAAACCATAGGATGAATGTAATACTATTCTTTCTTGAAACCAACCACCCCAAGCCATATTTAGAGTCTAAGGAGGTAATTTTCTGAGTCCTCAACTAGTCACTCACATACGAGGGAAAGAGCCCATTTCTTAAGTGTTTCTTAACAACTCCCAATGATAACACCATAATGGATTTCAAACAGCAAAACAAAATGCATAGAGAGTCTCATTTAGCCTAGGAGTGAGATGTGTATAAATAGGAAAAGGGGGTTTATCGACTATATTACTTGTGTACGAGTAAGAGCACAATTGTCCGCAATATCTTAGTGGTGTTGCACCTATATTCTCAACACCAAGTCTACACTAGGTGTTATCATAAAACTAGCATTGTGGTGCCTCATGTTGGTTGAAAATAATGAAAATATCATTGTTCTACTTTAGGGACCAACAAATATATTTCATTTTAGTCTAGCCTGTGTTGGAATTTTCAATATTCTGCAATGGAACAAGGTCTCACCCAAAGTGTTGTCAAAACTTTAAGTGTGTTGAAAAGGTTTTATATATAAGGGCATGCTCATTTACCATTTAAATATGTTATCAACCATTAAAAGGAAATGATACATTATAAGGAAGTGATCCAATAATACCATCTTTCACATACAAATTAGCAAAGCCCATTTTATTACTTTGCTTAGATGCTCCTTGAAATGCAATGTAAATGTCTTCTCCTTCCATAGATAAATCTTTCAACTTGTGAATATCATGGACATTCATGGGATATTCCTTATCTAGCCACAAAAAGCCATGGTGAATTTTCTTTATTAAGAACTTGGTACACTAGCCAACCTCTCCAATAGTAATAAACACTGGTAATTCTTGAAGCATGGGGAGGGTAGATTGTTGCAATACCTAGAATGCAGGCTCCACTTTTGCAAGAACATTTCTTAATATCATTGGGGTGTAATCATTGTACACTTATAGCCTCAGGGTTGAGAGAAATGCAACATTAGTGAAGTCATTATCGACCAAGATAGTTTTCTCATACTTTCCTTGCAAGTTGTCAAGAGACTGAACTCGAGGGTCAGCCAATTCATTACAAATAATGTCCTTGAGAGCATGACCATACTGAAACACTTGCATGAAAATAATAAATAAAAAGAAAAGAAAATATCAGAGATAAAAATATCTTGCGAAAAGGATTTTAGCCTGATTTGATTGTATATTCACATAAAATAACGATATATTATTCACACACAAATGAGGCCTTGTATTATAGAAATGAGGTTCTCATAACAAATTACCAATTTGGCTAATTGTTTGAACCTTCTGCATAAATTTCTCCATAATATCTCCATGAATATATCCATAGATATCTTAGTTGATTATGTGTTGTTTCATCCCTAACTTCTCTCATTATCCTCATCTTTGGTCATACGCGGACTTCTAGAGTATGTCTACTTTCATGATTAATTTCATTATTTCATTATTTTTTTCAACACTTGGACTTATTAATTTTTTATGTGAGTATGAGCCTAACATTCCCTCCCTCAATCATAAGCCTAGAGTAAGAACCTGGTAACATATCCAAGTCTTCATGTTGAAACTGTTGAGCTAAGCCTTAATGAAAATCTACCTAATAAACTGCCAAAATTGGATTTTGAAAACTCCAATATGAAGAGAGAAAACCAAGAGAAGTGAATCAGTTGCAAGTCTGATACATCCCTGAAAATGCTTGATAAGTCAATATAATGCCATGTTGCAATGTACAAGGACATATTTGTCCTTTTCTATATCCGATGACCATCCAAGTGATAAAAAAATGCCCAGAAATGTACTCTCAATCATCACTCCAATCGCTTGTTCACTGAAAATTCTCATTCCCACTGGAAAATTGTGTTGTTGTCAAAACTTTTAGTCTAACAACTAGCATCATTTATTCAATTTCAATTTCAACATCAAGTCACCCCCTTGTCAACAGAAAGGAGAACCAATTCACTTGATTTTTGAACTCCCCCTTTCAAATAGATGAGGTTACCATCTTCATTTGAATATTTTTTGCAATATTTTTCTTCGTGTGAGATTGAACTGATTTGCGATAAAACATATCCAATCATTTGATTGTTGATAACCACTCCCAAGTCCTCTGGCTAGTTTCTTTAGTTTGAAACATCTCTCTGACGAGTGATTCTTCTTTCCATAATGGTGACAAAGATGGAGATCAAAACAATGATCTTCCATATGACGAGTTCTTTGACAATGCTAACATTTTGTCTTTTCTTCGACTTTCTCATTGATTTCTAATGTGGCTTGATCAAGAAATCCTCCACTAATGAACTTGATTGATTTTGAGTAATCAAGTTGGACTTGATCACATATAAATTCTACACTAGAAGTTGTATTGTTAAGTGGGTTGGAATCATCATCTTCTGCTTTCAAAGTTATATTTTTGAATGGCTCAAAAACACAGCTTTTCTGTTGCAGCTCATCACATTGTAGATGTGACTCATGTTGCAGAAGCTCAATCATTTCACATGCCTGATGTAGAACCATTTTAATATCAGCACGAGTGGCTTTGTTTATTTTCACGGTGTCCTCAAGAGTGTATAGTATCAGATTACAAACTTTAACAATTGAATACATTTCTCCATTTGAACTTTCTCGCTTGAACTCTTCAACTCGCTTGTTTGATTTTAACACTTGCTTGGTTTTCACACTTGGTCGATCTTATATTTTTTTCTTTTCCCCTTTCAATTTCACGGTCACCTGATTTAGTTTTAACAATTTCAGGATGTCGGATACCACCAAAAATTCACCCAAGTTAATGATTTTACATGAATTAAATGACAAGTTCAAATTACTTCTCTCGAAAGAGCTTAACCTCATATCAATTTTGACTTAATTATTTAAGGCTTAGGTGTCAGGTTCAACTAAAAATACACCATTTTTTGTTGCAAAAAATTCTTGAACACTCAATTCATCCACTTATTACTCCAAAAAAATATTACCAAAAAAAATCACTTGTCACTCCTACACAAAATATTCCCTCACTATTACAAATCTTTAAAAAAAAAAAATTATGACTGCTCTTATCCCTCCATAGAAGAAATTATGATCACTCTTTAAAAATTCTTTTACATATTTCCGATTAAAACAATTATTAGAACTTTATGAATTGACTTGAAGACACAGTTCTTTTTTTAATAATAATAATAATAATAATATCTATTTTTAAGGTCACAGCCAAGCTAGACACCAAATTGGTGTATGAGACCCCCTTGTTTATGGGACAAGGGACTCCCTCCATAGAAGAAATTATGATCACTCTTTAAAAATTCTTTTACATATTTCCGATTAAAACAATTATTAGAACTTTATGAATTGACTTGAAGACACAGTTCTTTTTTTAATAATAATAATAATAATAATATCTATTTTTAAGGTCACAGCCAAGCTAGACACCAAATTGGTATATGAGACCCCCTTGTTTATGGGACAAGAGACCCACTCCATAAACAAGAGACCCACCTCTACGAAGACATACATACTCTACCCCCTTAGGTTTTGAACCTGTGACCTCTTAGGAGGAAACACATGCTCTTAACCATTAGGCCCACTCAAGCTATACTTTTACAAACATACAAAATATGCCAAATATCCAAATGAAACGAAATTATGTTTATAAATATCACATTTAATATTTTTAAATACCTTTCGTTCTCGAATCGAATTGAATGTTGAAGCTTCTAGTCAACGCTAACCCATTTGCACCAGGGAATTTTGCTTGAGGATTGGTTGCCCTCGTGGTGGTGATTTCAAGTATCACAAACGCTTTTGCCAATGTTGGTGCTAACAACCACTTCTATGAATGTTTCTTTTCTTCCATAGGGGTTCACAAATTTTCCGTGCACGTTAAAGCTCCACGTTGGTATTCTCTCTCACGTAGCATTCTTAATGCACTGTGGCAGGTTACAAATTATTCAATGTATTGCAAATTACATTTTTTTTATAGGAATGCAAATAATTTCCATAGTTTCCTTAAGTCCAATTGAATGCTACTCCATGCGCCCAAGTGAGGTACACGCTTTCACCTTCTCAAAAAATAAAAATTGCAGCAACAGTCTCCTTTTTCTCACTTGCATCTTATTCTTGAAGCATAATTCTATCTGTCTATGCACTTGCACCATTCAGAACACAATTTTTCTATGCAGGTATCCAATGCCAGTCTCCACACAGGTCTCACACAGATCTTCCAATGTCGTTCCAACCTACAACTTGAGAATCCTCACAATAAATCCCCTTCATGCTCTTAACAAGAAACGATCTACACGTAGAAATATTCCTCAATAATATTTGAACAATAATTTATTGGCAATGATTCTCCCATAATTCAATCAAAACTCCTCCATGCACAGTAACACAGAAGGCTTCATGCTTAAAGAGGTGTTAGACTCAATTATTTTTCATAGTAGTCCAAGAGTTTTAAATCATGTTATGTGATGAAGCTCGTTTAATCCAGCAACCACACTTCTTGAAATATTAGCATAGCTTTTCTAGTAGGTAATCTGTAGTTTCACACTCGTTCTAGGCACAACATTCTCACACAAATCTCAGCGCAACTTTGACGTAGTGTTGACACGCAACAGATTTCCAACCAGAACTTCAATGCAAGTTTGCAGCTTTGTTCAACACAACTCTGCAGCTTCTCCTACATGTAACTCAATGTAAGTCTGAGATGTTTTCAACCTAGATTCAACACAACTAAACGCATGTTTCCATCTCTAAATCCAAGATCTACATTAGCTCTTATACCAATCTAAAATAATAAATGAAAATAAAATAAAATATCAAAGACAAAAATTTTTGGCGGAAAAGGATGTTATCCTGACTTGATTTCATATTCACGGAAAAACTTGGTACATTATTCACACACAAATGAGGCCTTGTATTATAGAAATGAGGATCTCATAACAAAATACCAATTTGGCTAATCGGTTGAACCTTCTCCATAACTTTCTTCACAATATCTCCATGAATATCTTCACAAATATCTTACCTGATTTTGTGTGATTTCATCTCCGACTTCTCTCATTATCCTCATCTTTGGACATACATAGACTTCTAAAGTAAGTCTATTTTCATGATTAATAATTTCATAATTTCATTATTTTGTGAATAATTGGACTTATTTATTGCTTATGTGAGTATAATGAGGCTAACATTGTAATAATAGACACTAACATTGTAATAATAGGCATGGGTAATAGGTGGATGATTCCAGAGAGTGGAAACCAAAGGCTCAGACTAAGACGTCATTTAGAAATGCAATCAATATTCAAAAATGAATGAATGAAAAGGATGCGACCCACAATACTTATATACAATTCCCATAAAATACGGTATCCATTTTCTTAATTAAGCATTTAATAAGCTAGGTAAGTAAAGCACTGACCAAATCAAATGTCAACTTGTAAAATTGATTTTGATATGAACCCATATCCCAAGGTTCCATATCGGAGACTAAACAAATAGATGAGCAGACTCCAAAAGGTCACAATATGGTAAACATAAACCAAACAGTGATTTCCAACACTACATATCCAACCATTTTAGTAGGGATGACTCAGAGTAATTGAAATAACTAAGTGACACAGACTATAGCTCTTCAACCACAATCAATTTTGGCATAACACAAAAAAAAAAAAAAAACTATTAACACAACTGTAAAAAAATTCAAGTATACTAACACAACCATAAACACTAAATAACCCTAATCTAATACATATCCTATACTCCCAAACATAGAGAAGAATAAATATATGAATAAAGGGGCATAATATGGTTTCAGATGAGCACCATCCACCAAACCAGGCCAAAGAATATTACCAATTTATGCAATTTTGATAGCTCCTAAAACATTGATTTTTGCAACTATGAATGGCCCTAACCAATGCATTCGGATTTTTCCTTGATATTGTCAATCATGCCATGCCTTTTGCCTCTACTTTTTCACACTTTAATGTGAATATACTTGAAATATATTTTCATCTAATTCCCATAGCTCCTGGAGTCATTCCAAAATTGAATCAACATCTATCATCATGGTGGCTTGTGTAATGTATAAATTAGGAATGATAGAATCCGTAGGGAGTACAACTTATTTTCCATATACCAATTAAAACAAAGTTTAATTATGTAACCTCTTAGTGGTAGTATCATAAGCCTAAAGTGTTACAGGAATTGTCTCGTCCTAGTCATCTCTATTAGATGAACATATTTTAGTTAGACCTTTCTCCATAATGTTGTTAAATGCTTCTATTGTACCATTGGCCTACAAATGGTATGGACTACTCTAATGGTGTTGAATAAGAAACTCTTGAGTAATATTTGCAATAGTATCAATAATAAAATGTGCCCTTTCATTACTAGTTAGACTCCTCAAACAACCAAACCTGGTAATTATATTTGCAAGATTGAAACAAGCAGCAGTACTAGAAGTACAGTATCTCAATAGCGTAGCCTCCTCCCATATTTTGAGATAGTCAGTTTTGGTAATAATGTATCTTTGTTGCAAATGTCACATAGGAGTTTTGATAGGTCTAATGAAGTCAATAGGAAACTTATCAAAAGCCTATAATGCATGAGATAGATGTAATGGAAGCTCATCTCGATGGGAATGTCTCCTAATCCTTTGACAAACATCACATCTTTTGTGAATTATTTAGCATTTTTGAACAAGGTTGGCCATGACAATCCTACTTATAGTACTCCATGAGTGGTGGCTTTTCCTTAAAAATGTACTCCCACAACTTCATTGTGATTGTCCCATAGAATATCATCCCTTTCATGATTGAAAACACATCTGCGGAGAATATTGTCAACACTCAATTTATATAATTGGCCTACAATAAGATAAAATCTAGTTGCTCTTACTACAAGATACTTCTTTTATTTTACATAATAATCCTTAGGGAAAGTAAAAATAGTTAGAAAAATTACAATATCCTCTAAGTAATTAAGAACAACATTAATTCGGAACATATCAAAATTTGGAAGTTGGTCATAAAAAAAACCCTGATTCCCCTAACTTCAACTAAGGAAGATGATCGAGTCCCACATTAAATCACCCAGGTTTCACAAATACTTTAAAATACAATTATTTAAACAAAAAAAACAAAATCACTGATATATCCTTCCCTCCAAGAGAGGATTATTCACCAAATACTTTAAAGATGAATGGTCCATGAAAAACTTAAAATGGCCACCCAACAAATACTGGTGGAACTTTTGAAGGGAGTTCGCTATTTCCAAAGCTTCTCTTTCAGTTGTAGTGTAACTGTGCTCCGCAACAAATAACCTTATAACAGAAAAATATAGTAGATGATCTAGTCTCCCTTCTCAAGCTTGCATAAGAACAACAACAAGGGTAGTGTTAGAAGCAATGATATGAACATGAAACTCCTTACTCCAATCAAGGTAAACTAGTATAGGAAAATTTTTCAATTTCTCTTTTAATGTTTCAAATGCAACATCATAATGAGAGGTTGACATGAAAGATTTAGATTTTTTCAAAAGTTTCTTACCCAAAGCCATGATAGAAGCATAATTATGTGTAAACCTACGACAATAGCATGTATATCCCAAAGTATACCTAATATAATTAATTCACATCTAATGTGGCATGTTAATAATTAAAAAAGACTTTATTTGTATTAGTTGATACACCGACTTTGCAGACAACATGTCCCAACAAATTCCCAAAAAGGCACAAAGAAAATACATTTCTTCAAACTAAAGGAAATTTGCAGCTGCCTACACCGATCAAACATTACCTTAAGTAGATGAGCATGTCTCTTCAACAAATTCTATACAATACAATCATCCATATACACTTCCAGAAACGTATGCTTGTAGTGTCTAAATGTTCTAATGACAATCCTAGATAAAATTGCAAGAGAATTCTTGAGTCCAAATGGCATTACATGGTATGCATAACATCCCCATTATGTAGTAAAAGTTGTCTTATTTTTGTTTTCTTCCACAATACTAACTTGATGATATCCTAAAAATACATTTTCAAAAGAATAGGCCTCATGTCCCACAATATTTTCCAAGACCTCGTCACTAAAGGGAGTAAGGAAGATGTCATGAACACATGCATTATTTAAACTATGGTAGTCTACACAAACTTTGATATCATCAAAATCCTTCATCTCTTGAATAACTATAGGGCTTATCCAATCTTCTTCATCTACATGAAAAATAAGTCCTACTACCAACATTTTATAAATATCTCACTTAACCTTCTCTTTAACTCGAGGGTTGACCCAATGTGGATAATGTTTCACTAGCCATGCATCTAGTTTCAAAACTATCTTTGCTTCACCTAAATCTCATTTGGTTCCTGTATTTTCAAAACAGATGTGGGGAATAAATATTCATACACCTTGAGTAGATAAAATATCTCTTTAGTTATTTTATCATCTCAATAATATCTTATTCATGCTAATTTAGGATTCTCATGGAACCAATATTAAACTTCCACAACTTAAGGGGTTGTAAATGAGGAACATATTGATGGGGATCATCTTTGATACTTCATTCTCCTTCAGAATCTCTAAAACATAGATCTCTAAATCCTTCCAAATCATCTTTAGTTGGAACTTTATCAATATTTCCACAAGAAATAGTTGCCTAGAAAACTGAATCGGCTATAATATTGCAACTTATATCCTCAAAGAATTATCCAATAGGAAATAGAACTCATTGTAACAGACCTAATGAAAATTCATGTAAAATATATAAATACCACGGGTGATGGGACATGTATTCCACACTGAATATTGGGCAAGACATCTTAGAGGGTGTTCATTTGGTTTTTTGTGGCTAACGAAATTTGCAAAGGAAACGACTAAGACTTTGGAAAGGAAAAATGGTATTTTTGGCACATTTATTTATGAACATAATGGAAAATAGAAAAAAAGGAAGGTGAAAGGTCACAATTTGCATGTGAGGAGGAAAATGAAGGAAAATAATGAAAAATGAATAAAATAGAGGCCTTATTGATAAAAAGGCTTTTGAGGATCAGTTGGCAAGCTTGATCGGTTCATTCTTTGAGCTTTCTCATTATTCTCTCTCTCTCTCACTGTTGGACACTTAGTTTTCTTGGAGAATTTTGGTATTGGAGCAAGAAAAGAAAACAAGGCATTTTTTGAGCTTTCTCATTATTCTCTCTCTCTCTCACTCTTGGACACTTAATTTTCTTGGAGCATTTTGGCATTGGAGCAAGAAAGGAAAAGAAGGTGAGAGGAAGCAAAGATCAAGTAGGGAAAGGCAAGATCAAGTAGCTACAATAGGCTTCATTGCAAGTATCAACTTGCATGTGTATTTTCCTCTCCAAATCTGGCATGCATGGCATTGCATGTGTTTTTGTTCTACCATGGCATCGATTTTTCCAGGTGTGATAGTATTTTCATCTTAGCCTTGTCATTTCTTGATAGCTTTGATGAGATCTGTTCTTTCATTCAGTTTAAGTGTGATGGCCGAAATGGATTCCAAGTTGTGTGGAGTGGATCTCCAAATTTGCAAACATATGGTTTGAGTGGTCCCTGAACCAGACTAAGGATCATGAAGCCATTGGCCTAGTGACCCCTGAACCAGACTGTGGGTTGCGATAAAGATAGATTATGTGCCTCGGTGGGCCTAGGAATCCTTGTTGGTGAATGGCAGGATATATGGTAAATCCAAGAGGTGGATTTTCTCTCTTTTGGGCCTAGTGGTCACGGGATGGGATGCATGGTAAATCTTGGAGAGTATGTCTCGATGTAGGGCCTAGTGATCCCTAGATCGTACTATGGATGCATGGTAAATCCTGATAGACTAGGAGGCACTCAATTTCCTCACAGCATAGGCGGCAAAATCCAATGGCATCCATGTTGATTGGTGTTTTTTGGTGTGTTCTATGAGACCCACATTCATGCTTAGAATATCGCATGGGGGTGATTGGATGAAGAGAGACTTGACTCCTCCAATCTATGGTCAGGTTGATCGTGGTAGTCCCATCTCCGGTTGGTTCATTGCATTCATTAATGAGAAATTCATTCCCTTGATTTTCATGTGTAAATGTATTGACGTATATATGGATTTTGATGGTTGATATGCTTATGGTATTTATGTTCATATTATGCTAGTTATATGTATATTTTATGATAGCAGCTATGTATGGCTCCCAGCATCTTTTTACTTGTACATGAACGGATAATGTTTCTATGACCTAATATATGATAATGCATCAAATTATATGAAGGAACAATCGTTCATAATGATTCTTAGATAAGTATGACATCCCTACACTTAATTCTGTTGTTTACACCTGTATGTTACATGTTGATGATATGTTTGATGAAATGCCTGTCATGGCTAGTAGGGGTCTGGTTATGGTCTTGTTAAGCTTATTTCTTTCACTATAGGTTTTAACCCCATAGAGAAATTACCTACATACGAATTCTAAGAATAGAAAATAAAGAATGAGAGACCATAACACATAAAACACATATACACAGAGATTTTCCCTTGGATCCCAAAATCGGGACTACTAGATTGATTTTTCATTATGTTCCTTTCAATGTTACAATACATATTTATACATGCCAAAGAATCAAATACCATTGACCGAAAAACCATCGCATCCAAAACCATGTGCGAAAACCATGCACAAAACCATAGGTAGGTCTGCCCAACCTAATATAGCGTCCAGAAACAAATTCCTCAGGGCATTGCCTTGAACACCATAGAAGGGGGCTACCCACCCCCCTCAAACCCCCTGTGACCCCCCCGCTGCACAATCGGTGCAGTGAAGGGGGGGCTCTGCCCCACCTCTAACCCCCTGGTTAACTAGGGAGGCGAACCATGGAAAGAATATAAAACAACCCAACATTCTCCCACTTGTTGTTTTCTTTCAACAGGGGGGCAGAGGAGTGCTTAGTCATTTATCCATCACTGCAATGCCCATTGTTTCACTACACCAAGGGAACTTCTTAGAGCTCACGGATTTTGTCAATGCATCTGTGGTATTCTTCAAAGTGTCCACCTTTACCAGCAACACCTTTTTGTCTTCTATCATATCCCTCACAAAGTGATACTGAACATCAATGTGCCTTGTCTTTGAATGATAACTAGGGTTCTTTGCCAAGAAAATTTCTCTTTGGCTATCACAATCTATCCTTATATCTCCGTGCACTAACCTCATACTTGACCACAATCTCTACAACCAAACTTCTTCCTTGCTTGCATGAGTGGCTGCCATATATTCTTCCTCTATAGTTGATAATGCCACTACAAATTTTTTCTTACTCATCCAACTAGATGCACCTCCAAATCGATTAAACACATACCCACTTGTAGATATTCTCTAGCCCAGATCTCCAGTCCAGTTTGCATCAACAAAGCCACAAATATCCAAAACTTTGTCCAATCCTAGTCTTCCTTGGTAGCACAAACCATAATCACTAGTGCCACACAAATACTTGAAAACCCGCTTCACTCTTGTCCAATGCTCCTTTCTTGTTTTTGACATAAACTTTCTCAATACTCCCACTGCATGTGCAATGTCTGGTCTAGTACAGACCACCACATACATCAGGCAACTGACTGCACTTTCATATGGAACATGGGACACGTCCTCTTCCTCTTCTTATGTCTTGGGACATTGTTCAGTAGATAACTTTACACCAACAAGAATAGGAACTTTCACCGGTTTACTATCCTACATATTAAACCTCTATAGTATTGTCTCAACATTCTTGCTCTGGTTTAACTAGAGCTTCCTCTTTGCCCGATCTCTTTTAATTTCCATGGCCAAAATATAGTTTGCAGCACCAAGAAATTTCAAGTTGAATTTGGAGGATAATTGGGTCTTCAAATCTTGGATAATTTCTTTGTCATCTCCAACTAGCAACATGTCATCCACATAAAATACTAGATAAATAATGTGGTCACCAATTAATTTAAAATACACATAGTGATTTTCTTTACTTATGGTGAAGCCATGTCCCCATATAGATGTATCAAATTTATGATACCACATCCTTGGTGACTATTTTAACCCATACAGATACTTTTTAACTTGCATACCAGTTCTTTCTTACCCTTCACCGCAAAACCTTCAGGTTGCTTCATGTAGATCTTTTCTTCCAGATCCCCGTGAAGAAATGGTGTCTTCACATTCATCTATTCTACCTAAAAATCAAAAGCAGTAGCAACAAATAACAATAATCTAATAGAAGCTACCTTGTCAACAGGAGAAAAGAATCACCAAAATCAATTCTCAGTACTTGGGAATAACCTTTTGCTACCAACCGAACTTTGTATTTCTCCACCTTTCCTTCTGTATTTGTCTTCTTCTTGAACACCCATTTGTTGCCAGTGGGTTTCGTTCCAGACAGAAACTCCACCAGATTCCAAGCTTCATTTCTATGCAAAGATACCATTTCATCAACCATGGCCTCTTTCCAGAGTTTTCCATCCTCTGAATCTACTATTTCCCTCGCAGTTATGGGATCATCATCAATAATAGATAAAGAAAAAATGGAATAAAAAGTAGATGGACTATACCTTTCTGGATGCCTTCTTTCTCGAACTAATCTTCTCACACCCAGAATTTATGGCTCTTCATCTTCTGATTCCTCTTCTGCTGTACCATCTGATTCTTTCTCCTTAAGCTCAAACTCTATCTTCTTAGGTTCCTTTGATAGGACTTCATGTTTAATAACATTTTTCACCTCTCTGAACACCACATCTCATTTGTACACAACCTTCCTTGTTACTAGGTTCCAAAGCTTATAACCCTTTAAACCATCCTTATATAATAAAGATGCACTTTTTAGATTCGGTATCCAACTTTGTTCTTTTCTCCTTTGGAACATGTACATATGCATCACATCCAAATACCCTCAGATGTGAAAGAGAGGGTTTCTTACCAGTCCATACCTCTTGTGCAGTCTTACCCTCCAATGCTGATGAAGGTTATCTATTGACTAGGTAACATGTCGTGTCCGCCGCCTCTACCTAGAATTCCTGTCCTAACATGGCACCACTGAGCATGCTTCTTGCCCTTTCCATCAACATCTTGTTCATTATTCCTGCAACTCCATTTTTCTCAAGTGTGCATGGAGTAGTCTTCTATCGTGTTATACCACACTTCTTACAGAATTCTTCAAATTCCTTGCTGCAAAACTCTCCACTGTTATCTATCCTCAACACCTTTATCTTCTTCTCTATCTAGCTTTCCACCAGAGCCTTAAATTCTTTAAACCTGTCAAAGACTTCAAATTTCTTCTTGAAGAAATATATCCATATATTCCTTGAGAAGTCATCTATAAATGATACATAGTACACAAACTTACCGAGTGATGGAACCTTCACAGGTCCAAGAACATCACTGTGCACAAGCTCTAATATTTTTTTCGCCCCCTTACCACCGAAGGGGAAACTCACCCGATTTTGCTTCCCATATACCCAATTTTCATAGAAATCAAAATCTAGAGAGCTATTAGTCATACCTTTTACCATACCTTTACCATGAATTATTCTAAGGCCCTTCTCTCCAATATGTCCAAGCCTTTGATGCCATAGCATGGTCTTTTCTCCAGAGAGCACTAGATTTTCTACTCCACTTTCAAGAACCACAGAACTATTGCACGCATCAATAATAGTGCTACCTTGTAGCTTGTACAAAGTTCAAATCCGAACTCCCCGCATCAATACCAATGCTCCCCGAACCATCTTGTAGGTATCTTTCTCGAACACTGTTTTTACACCTGCATCATCCAGCTTGCTTATAGAAATCAGATTGATGGCTAATGCAGGAATATGTAGAACACTGGGAAGTGTTCTAATCCTTCCACCTTGCAACTTCAACTTAACTTTTCCACGACCAATGATTCTAGCCTTCCTGTCATCCCCCAAGAAGACATCACCACCATCATATTTCTCATACTTGCAGAACCACTCTCTATTGGGAATGAAGTGAAAGGATGCACCTAATTCAATCAACCATGCCTCATGATCTACACGTGTACTTGAAGAAGCTAAGTACACATCCCCACCTTCATCAGAGGTGGTTTTTGCTGCTGCAAAACGAGCATCATCAAATCCCTTTCCTTTGTAAGGAGCTTTAGATTTATAATCCCTTTTGTAATGCCCTTCCATTCCACATTTCTAACAAACCACTTTTACAAGTTTTCCTGGAGATTTAGATCTCCCTCTGGATTTAAATCTCCCACTCGATGACTTATTTTTGTTTCTATTCTGGGACCATGCTCATGCAGACAAGGCATCACCATTCTGGCTCTCCATATTTTTCCATCTCATCTCCTCCATCAGTAAGGATGAGACTATTTCATCAAACTGCAAGGCAGTTGCATTGCTACCTATTGCAATAACCAGACTATCCCACGAATCTGGTAGAGAACACAACAAACTGATGCACTTATCTTCATCTGAAATGTTAATATCAACAGATAATAACTGACTTACCACATTATTAAATGTGTTTAGATGCTCTGCCACTGAGGCTCCATCTTTCATCCTTAGGTTATACAATTTTTTTCCATAAGAATAGTTTATTCACTAGAGACTTAGATTGGTACAAAATCCCTAACTTGGCCCACAAAGCCTTAGCCATAGCTTCCCCTAATACATTCAGTGATACTGAATCTAATACACACAATTGTATTGTGCTCTTTGCCTTTCGATCCAAATTCTTCCATTCTTCATCGGACACTCCCATTGGTTTAGTACATGGATCTACCGCGATCCACTAATGTTTATCTACCAACAGATCCTCAATCTTGAGTTTCCATAACTCAAAACTCTGACCATTAAATTTCTCAATCTCTATCTTTCGATTGTTGGCCATCTTGTTTCACCACTAGAATCAATCTCGCAGATCTCCCACTGAATAGGGTCTACCACAGGCCCTAGCGAAACCCCTCAGCAATAAAGGCATCCCCTTGATGCCAAAATGGCTCTAATACCAAATGTAGGTTTTAACCCCATACAGAATTCTAAGAGCATAAAATAAACAATGCGAGAGCATAACACATAAAACACATATACACAGAGAGTTTTCCGTGGATCCTAAAACTAGGACTACCAGCATGATTTTTCATTATGTTTCTTTCAATGTTACAATACATATTTATACGTGCCAAAGCATCCAATACCATGGACTGAAAAAAGTATTGCGTCCAAAACCATGTGAAAAAACCATGCACAAAACCATAGGTAGGTCCACCCAACCTAATGTAGGGTCCAAAAAAAGATTCCCAAGGGCACTACCCCAGACCCCATAGAGGGGGCTACCCACCCCCCTCAAACCCCCTGGATAGGGGGTGCTCCACCCCCCAATTAACTAGGGTGGCTAGTCATGGAAAGAATATAACATAACCCAACATTTGCATCATTGTTTCTCCGTAATTTTACTTATTTTAAGATATCACTCCATTCTAGGCAATGGCCAAGGCTTTGGGCCTAAAAAAGTGACTTAAATCCTGGGGTTGCTGGCACAGAACTAGAAACTTTGGTCTCTGGTCTCTAATAAGCAATCTTCTGAGAGTGACTTTGGGTCTCTAGCCACTCGCTTTCTGATAGCATTAGAGAAATTGTGGCTTAAGAGATCCAGAACAATAGTGGGATCCAGGGACAGACTGTCTAAGTGGTTGACATATATCCTAAGGATCCTAAAGATAATGTTGGATGAATATGTGTGATTTTTCCATCGATTCCACTTCCTTAAGGTCACACAGGAGGTTGAATCTTATCATAGTAGCCTCTCATCTCATGTTTACCTCGATTGGCATGGTTATGTGGGTGGATGTGGAAGGAGAGTGTTACAGAGTGGTATAAGAGCATGGTTCAACCCTTGGACTAGATGGGCGGTGTTTGTCAGTCATGCATGCATGTTAGTTGCATATGTGTCTCTTACACTTCCATTTCATGTGCTTGTTTCATTTTCTTGATGATTGATTATGGTTGTACTAATGTTGCCATGGAGAATTTGATGTTGATTTTGTGGAAGGCATTTGTCATGAGTATGTGACTGGTTGCATGTGGTTATATGTCACCTACATGTTGATTATATGTCACCTACTTACATCCTTGCATGTTAGGTTACATTATTGAATATTTTGATTCCATGTATCAGTCTTGTAAGTTGATTACAAGAATTGATTTCTTATGCTCGACTACATGTGTTTATGCATATGTGTAGTTGATTATGCATTTCTTATGCATGTTGATGGTTGCATGTGGAAATGTGTACCGTGGAGTAATGGTTGTTTTCATGCATGAGGTCATGTTTTGTGAAGTTGATATGTTCATGCATTAATGAGCATACCCTAGCTAGAATGATGTGTATATGTTTTGGTACTCATGTGTTATATGTCCATATGTAGTTGTTATGCATGTATGGTTTTGGTTATAGTATGCATGAATAGTAGGTAAAACATGCCTTGTGAAGTCATGGTATGAAAGTTAGGTCATAATTGTTTTATTGGCTATTATGATGCTAATAGGTTGGCTAAGATAGAGCAGGAGATGTGGATCATCATAATGGGTTTGCAACATTGGACTATGGGGTAAGAGCAGATCATCATATAGGTATTGTATGTTTGGCATGTAGTTATGTATGTCAAGGATTGTTATGTACATGTCTTTTGATGTTATGGTTACATTCATTATAGATGTTATTTGATTAGTGTAGTTATATCCACATGTATCAGATAGTCAAGAATGATAGTAACCTGTAGTTGTATGCATTTCTATTGTTGTTTTATATTAGATAAATTGATGATTATGCTATATTTTGTTGATGAAGTCTCTTATAGGTTAACTTGTTATTGTTAAATGATAGTTAGCTTGATGTTTAGGGTTATTTCATTGAGATCTTGACGTTGTAATTTTGATTGGTCCTATGCATGATGGTTATGTTATTTGCATCGAAGATCTTGATGTTATATGTATTGTGTGAACCTGGTTTGACCTATGTAGATGGTTATTGTTGTGATATTAAGGTATGAGCTGACATATTTTGGATATGGTGTCATATTAATCTAGACCGATAGTACATATGTGATTGGTTTGCATGAATGACAAATGATTTTGAGCTTATGATGTGAACATGTTAGTTAGTTATTGTTATGGATATCATGATTTACGTTTGAGTTGATATGTTGTGAAGTGGTATCATGCTAAACTAGATTGATTTTATAGACAAGATCACCTCCCCTGAGATACATTAAGGTATGAGTTTGCTTATGTCGTATATTTGGTACTTGACTGTTTGATTATGTTGCCTAATTGATTTATTTAACATGGTATGGTTCCAAGTTGGTTGAATGTTTGATGAATTGCATAATGTGAGTATGTGTTCAAATGATCTTGATTTAAGATTATTGTACTAACACCTATGCGTTGAGACAATTGACATGTACTTGACTGTAGCTGATAGTTGTAGCATTATGTCTAATGGCTATGAATTGATTATGGGTTATGGCATGATTGTTTGTAAAAGTTGATTTCAAATTGATAGATATGATTGTATTGATATTTGGAACATGTGGTTGACATGTATGAGAAGTTGTAGGAAGCATGCCGGTATTGGCCTGACAAGGTAATAGTTGATGTGTTTATATCACTAACAATCAGGTGATGTGATAGTGCATAGTAACACTCAATTGTAACAAGGAAAAATGTCCAAGAAAGGAATTGGGTAAGAATTCCTTTAGCTATGTTTGGAAACCCTAATTCTAAATGAATGAGTGCTTTGCACACGGGAAGTCTTATTAACCTTGATCTCGTCTAACATTATGTAAATATGTGTTATATTCATGAACATGTACTTGAAAGGTATATTAGCTAGTCTTTAGTTATAGGTGGATCTGTCAAAGGATTAGAGTCCCTTGAGAGATGGCATGGATGTGTTTAGTTGCAACAAATGTGCTTGGAACAAAAAGGTAAGGTAACCAATGTATGGTGATATTTATTTATGCACTAACAATTATGTGTTTATGGAGGTATGATGCATGAGTTTGCATGGCAAGAGACTACCACGAAATATTGAAGAACGCTCAAGTTGAGATTTCCTTGGAAGCACTAGGGATCATGGGGGTTGAGTCATGGTGTATGTTGTTAGTCTTGTTGTTTTGGTATTTTGTGATTTTTCTTCTTGAATGGAGATTTTGATTGTGTCTGATGCCTAGATATGCCACTTTTTTTCGGTGTCATATTGTTTTTGGTTTTCATGGTTTTCTTCTTGCTTGTTTGTTGTGCTTTCATTTTAAGTTTTGAGTCTTGGGAATTGGTCATGAAAGAGGAAACGTAATCGAGCTCAGGGAGAGTTGTGAGGTACCCAACAGGTAATGTAAGACATGGCTAAAGCTTGGTGCATGAGTAAGCACATCAAAAGGTAAGACTCTGACAGTCGGTTGGACTGGTTGGGTCCATTGTGGTAAATGGACGATGGAAGGATAGTCAAGTGAATGGTAACCAGAAAAGGTAAAGTAAATGAACCTGAGATGTTGGATAGCTTGACTGAGTTGGGAATGGTGGTTCTCAATGTTGTGCATGAATAAATGAAGTTCTCTTAACCTTGACCTTGATATCTAGTATTTATGTTGTGATCGTAATTGGTTTATGCTAATGATTATATGCATATATGTATGTATGTAAATTTTTATATAACAAGGCCATCGTGGATCATGATTGTTTTATGCTAATGTTTTTGTATATGTATGTATGTGTTTATGTAGCTACGTCACTGTCCAACTGGGTCATCATGAATCGTTTTGATAGAGGAATGATTTCTTATGCATGCAAATGACATGAAGATGTTCTTGGCTATGAGGAATCAAGTGGGAAGTGTAGTCATGACAATTATATGAGGTCAATGTCATGTGAATATGGATTATAGTGTATGCTTGTATTATGCCTATGATTATGTTATTTCCAGGTTATACCGAAGGATACATAAGCAAAATTAAAGCAGTATGGTCTACAGCATATTAGGATAAGCATTGATAAGACACTGAAAATTACAAATTTTCAGTGAGAAATTGCCAATTTCTTTCTTGGCCAAGTGCCAAGATATATGCTAACTAAATACGTTTGAATGATTTATAATTTTTTTATTTTAAAGTACCATGAGATTTTTATAAAAACATATTTGAATATTTTTATATAAATATCTATTTAAAATTAAAGTTGTATTATTAATAAGTCATATACAAGTCAAAGAAGCATGTAAATTCAAAGCCTATGGCCCATCCTGCACTTAACTATTTAAGCTCTCATATTTTCCCATGCCTAGAGATATGGGCACATTAAATCCAAGGGTTATAAATATATTTGGCGCCCCAATCTCTTTAAAATTGCCCCTTTTTACACGTCATCTATTTTTTCACTTCGAACCCCCCTTCCTAAACCACTTCCTACCTAACACCATCCGAAAACCATTTTCCTATTACATTTAAAGCTTATAATGATTGGGAGAAGGTTTATGGTTTGCACGTAACACAAATTTACATCTACACGTGAAATGAATTCCCTGGTGCAAGAAAATGAATTTACAAGAGAAAACAAAGGGAGAATTTTGCAATCATATGTTTATAAAACTAATGTATAGGTGGGAAAAGATGAGATTCATGTAAATACATTTTACAATGGCAAGCTGAGGTAAAAGAGACCAAGGTGAAATAAATTTAAAACTACAAGGTGAAATGGATTTACGAGAAATAAATTTATAGGGACATGTGAATTTGGATTTACTAGTGCAGGTGAATTGACATTAATGAAAGTAGATGGAGGATAAGTAAAAAGTGAGTTTTTACAGAGAAGGAAAAACAACACATGGTTTTGGGAATCCATGGGAAGGGAAAAAAACACATGGTTTTGGGAATAGATGAGAAGGAAAAGCAAGACATAATTTTAATATAAGTGGATGAATTATTCAATAAAATTATTTAAGGAGATATTTTAATTTCATTTAGTAAATTCATGAAAATAGAAAAATATAAAATCCATTTACAAAATATTTGAAAACATTTATAAAATATTTCATTCCAAATATTTTATGACATTGGTGAAGTATTGTCAAAAAGTGGCATAAAACCATTCCAGGTATATCTTCAACGATAGTGTCACAAACCTAGAATTTCAAGGCACAAAATTATCAATTGATAGACCAGTGGCAGGATCAACAGCTCTAGATTTCCAGGGCATGGAGATATCAACATTCATAAGACACCTAGTAGTAGAAGACTAGAAGATTGAGGATCATTCTACAAATTTTCAGCAGTCATTCAACTAATTTCTAGATATCAGGGCACAATACTTTCAAAAAGTTCCAAATTTATGGCAGAATATGCAAGGATTGTTTTATTTTTAATATATTTTTTAGGATATTATTCCAGAAATATTGTAACCATTTAGGAGAATTTTATTCTATATATTCCATCATTTGTAATAAACAGTGGTTGGCTTTTGATGCCAAAAACCTATTAGCTTTGTAAAAATTTTATTATAGAATTCCTAATCAAAGCCTTCCAGCTCTAGTTTATGGTAGAAATTGTATTTCTTGTTTTTTTCTATAGAAAATTCATACTCTCTTTCTGCACATGTTAAAATTTTCATAGAAGATTATGGGTAACAATAGATTGGGCATCAATCTTTTTGAAATCCCTTAAACAATTATAATCATTTAAAGAGATCAGTTTATTAGACTTTTGTTTGAGATAGATCCTCTACATATTTACTAATTATTGTCTTATGTCATCCTCTGCAATGTGTTTTGTTGAGCTGTAGAAGTTTTCTACCCACATCCAAATATGCCTAATTGATTAAGTATTCAGTTTGACTACTTAATTACTAGGAATATCCTTATATTCTTTTGTCAAATTATTTATAAATCATGTTGTTCTATCACGCTGGAGCTGACACTTTGAGGAATAACTTTTTAAGAGGGGTATTTATTCATGAATAGGGATTGTGCAATAATCAAAAACCACCCAAACTAAATCACAAATCTCGCCATTGTGCTTCATAGGCTGTTGTTCAGTAATAGTGAACAACGTTAAACAGATGTTTGTAACAACTGAGGGAGCCCCCTTTGGTTCAAGGGCCATATTGAACCTAAAGGTTGGTTCAGTTGGTTTCCTGGGGTAGTGTTTGCAGCCAATGACTACCTATGGGAAACACATGCAACATTTGGCACTGTTTCCAGGGAACAAAGTAACAAAGAGATCTTTCTCGGGATAACGATAAAGATTAGACGTATTCCTTGTTGGTGAATAAGGAGTAGGCATTTATTATTGGTTGCATTTATTTCACCTAGTGACTCCACATTGTCATATGGTGATTCCACTGGATTACCAACCCCATTGTTTCGAGACAACAAAATATGTTTTTCCCTCTCAGCCATGATCCAAAATCTGATAATTTTCCAGAGGATGCAGCTGTTAAAGTTCACTTGTGAGTATAAGTTTCATATGGGATTTGATGTTTATATTTTACATATATTTCAGATTTTTAGCTACTGGCAATGTGGTTTGTCAATAAACCTACTCCTCATTTCATTACATTGGAAAGCATATTACACCTAACAGTGTAAATTTTTTCAATTCAGTTAGATAGAGGTATGTGGGATTAAATTAGTTATTTTTAGATTCAGTGTGGAGTAGATCATTGGTTGGTTTTCACCATAAGGATTGTTTCATTTTAAGCAGTTGGTACAGTAAATGAATAATTATTTTTAAAGCAATAGCGTTGGAGGTTTTGGTGATATTTTCTTAACTATTTTAAGATTTGTATTATTTCTACTTGGAATAATCAGCAATGGGTAGATAGGCTATCTTGTTTACATTGGTGACATGTTTTATGTCATACTTACGTCAAATGTCTTGGAAGAGAGCTTATGAAGGTTGGACATCATCATTCAGTTTTATTCTCCATCACTATTTGAAAGTAAAAGAGATGTTGTTGAGAGTATTATAAATGACAAAAAATTGAAACAGAAAGTATTACTCAAATTAATTTGAAGCCCTAGACATTGATAAATTCTCAAATATGACCTTTTTCATGTTTTCACAACATATAGATGGGGAAGTTGATGTTTTGAAGCATATAATGTTTAGTTGTAGCAACCTTGAAAATTTCATGTACCACAAGCACTTAAAGGTATGGGCTACAAGTCACAAATCGAGTTATTTCTAATGAAGCTTTGAATATCACTTATCAAACATCGCATAGCTAATCCAAAGTTGAAACAATTGCTAGTGAATTAAAGGGTTGTGATGAGAATTGGATGGGAACAACGAGCTATGTTGACAGTTGATATAAAAAGCAAGATACATAATGAGATCTAAGGTTGTTTATCATCATTCATTTCGCTTGAACATTATTTTATTGGAAATTCTATTTGCAATAAAAAAAAAGAACTTGTGTCAAGACCTATATCTAATGTTATTGAATACATGAACAGAGAAAACAATGTTCATGTCGAATCTCGTTGTTATTGGGAATAGAGAAATCTGTAAATAAATTTGATTTTCAAAATTTAGTTCATTTCAATTCTAATTTTGCAATAATCCTTTCCGAAAAGGATTTGGAATTGGTCAAAAGTTGCAGTGGTCATATTATAAGTTGAGGTTATAGTTAAAGATTGCACCGTTTAGTTGGGAGTATCAGTTTGATTATAGAAGATTGCAGCTTCAGGTTATAGGTTTATGGTATAACTCCATGCACAACACTTAAGGCAGTTAGCCTACTAGTTCTCTACATCCAAGAGGGGGAACAGTCCCCATTGGAGCCTATGTTGTAACATATTTTGGTACAATGAAAATTACAAATTTTTAGTGAAAAATTTCCAATTCCTTTCTTGGCCAAACACTAAGATATATGCTCTTTAAATACTTTTGATTGATTGATAAATTTTTAATTTTAAAGTACCATGATATTTTTATAAAAATATATTTAATATTCTATATTTTTATATAAATATTCTCTTTAAAATTAAAGTTTATTTATTATCATAAGTTGTCATAACAAGTCAAATTCAAGCATTTGTATAAAATTCAAGCCTATTGGGCCACCCCACGCTTTACTATTTAAACTTCTCATATTTTCCCATGCCTAGAGATATGGGCACATTAAATAAAAAGGTTATAAATATATTTTGCACCCCCGACTCTTTTGACATTTAACCAAAGGATATTTAAACTCAATTATTTTTCCATGCCTGGAGATATGGGCACATTAAATCTAAGGGTTATAAATATATACTCTCCTGACATTTAACCTAACAGGGCTCCACTTAGGGAAGTTTTTAAAATTGCCTCTTTTTACATGTGTCATCTACTTTTTCACTTCACACCCCCTTCCTAAACCACTTCCTACCTACCTCCCTCCAAAACCATTTTCCTATTACATTTAAAGCTTATAATGATTCACCGAAAGGTTTATGGTTAGTTGGAAATGATTAATCATTGTTTTTATGGAGTTAGAGCTTGGGTTCTTCAGAATATTGAATGATATATTATGAAAATATTTTACAGGTGAAATTCATTTATCAATTATAGGTGCATGTAAATTTATTTACATCTACAAGTGAAATTAATTTAGAGAAAATAAAGAGAGAATTTTGCAGTCATGTTTATGAAACTAATGTATAGGTGAACAAAAATGAGATTCATGTAAATACATTTTAGGATGGGAGGTTGATAAATTTACAACTACATGGTGAAATAGATTTACATGGGAAATAGATTTACATGGGAAATAAATTTTATAGGTACATGTGAACTTGAATTTACTAGTGCAGTTTAATTGAGGTTAATGAAAGTAAATGGAGGATAAGTAAAAAATGAATTTTTACAGAGAAGGGAAAAAGCACATGGTTTTGGGAATCCATGGGAAGGAAAAGCAACACATGGTTTTGGGAATACATGAGAAGGAAAAACAAGACATAATTTCAAATAAGTGGATTGAAAAAATTTATAAAATATTTCATTCCAAATATTTTATGACATTGGTGAAGCATTGTCAAAAAGTAACATAAAATCATTCCAAGTAGATCTTCAGTGAAAGCTTCACAAACCCAAAAATTTTAGACACAAAAATATCAATTGAAAGAAAAATGACAGAATCAATAGCTCTAGATTTCAAGGGTATGGAGATATCATCATTTATAAGACACCTAGCAGTAGAACACCGGTAGATTGAGGATCACTCTACAGATTTTCAGCAGTCATTCAACTAATTTCCAGATATCAAGGCACGATACTTTCAAATAGTTCCAAATTTCCGGCAGAATATTCAGGGATTGTTTTATTTTTAGTATATTTCTTAGGATATTATTCTAGAAATATTGTAACCATGTAGGATAATTTTATTCTATATATTCCATCTTTTGTAATAAACAGTGGTTGGCTTTTCATGCCAAGAACCTGATAGCTTTGTAAAACTTTTATTACAGAATTCCTAATCAAAGTGTTCCAGCTCCAGTTTATGGCAGAACTTACGTTTCTTGTTGTTTTCCCAGTGATTTCATAATCTCTTTTTTCACATGTTCAAGCTTTCATAGAAGATCCCGGGTAAGAATAGATTGAGTATCAATCTTTCTGAAATCCCATGTAAAATTATAATCATTTAAGGGGATCAGTTTATTCGAATATTTGTCTGAGATAGCTCCTCTACATATTTACTAATTATTGCCTTTTATGATCCTCTGCAATGTGTTTTGTTGGTTTTTAGAAGTTTTCTACTCGCATCCAAATCTGCCTGATGGATTAAGTATTCAGTTTGACTATTTAATTACCAACAATATCCTTATATCCATCTGTCAAATGTTTTATAAATCATGTTTTTCTATCAGGCTAGACGTTGACACTTTAAGGAAGGACTATATAAGAGGGGTATTTATTCATGAACAGTTATTTTTCAATCATCAACAACCACCCAAACTAAATCCTAAATCTAGCCATTGTGCTTCATAGGTCGTTGTTCAGTTACAATGAACATCGTGAAACAAAGCCTCGTAACAATTGAGGGAGCCCCCTCTAGTTCAAGGGCCAGCTTGAACCTAAAGGCTAGTTGATTTGGTTTCCTAGCTTAGTTTTTGCAACCGTGGACAACCTACGAGAAACACCTACAACATGTGGTATCGTTGTTGTCCATATGTTGTATATGTTGTACATGTTGCACCTATAATGTGTGCAGCGGTGTTGTGTATATATAGTGTGTGTACATGTTGTTTATGCAATGTTATGTACAAGATGGTATATATAGTGTTTAATGAATGTTGCATATTTAATTTTGGGTATATATGGTGCTATGTACATCTTGGATATACGGTGTTGTGTACATATTGTATTGTGTGCATGATGGATATGTGGTGTTGTATGCATATGTTGATCTACACGAGTGGAATATGTGTTCCTATGTACAAATGATGTTATAAACATGTAGTGTTATGTACATGTGGTTTTGTGTGCATGTTGTACATGTGGTGCTATGTACATATGGGGTGGTGTGCATGATTGTAACAGTGGTGTTGTGTACATGTGATACTATGTACATGTTGTACAAGTGGCATTATGTGCGGGTGATATTGTATACATTTCATGAATGTGGCATTTTGTACATGTAGTGTCGTGTACATTTCATGCAAGTGATAGTATGCACATGTAGTATTGTGTATGTGTTGTATAGGTGGTGTAGTGTACAGGTGGTGTAGTGTACATGTGGCATTGTGAACACGTTGTGCAGGTGGAACCATGTACATGTGATGTTGTGCACACATTGTGTGGGTGGTGCAGTGTACAGGTGGTATTGTGTACATGCTATACATATGGTACTATGGTATGTGTGGTATTGTGTGCATGTCATATATGTTGTGTTGAGGGCATGTGGTACTAGGTATATGCATTATGTAGGTGCATGTATAATGTGGTGTTGTACATTGGGTATAGATGTATTTTTTTTTTGTTGTACACCAAGTTTAGGTTTATGTATTATGTTATGCACTGGATGAAGGCATATGTATTGTATTGTATACATTGGGTGCAAGTGTATGTGTTGTATGTCAAGTGTAGGTGCATATATTTCATGGAGTTGTATGTTGTGTGTGGTCGTATATGTGTGATGCACACTATGTGTATGTGCACATGGTTGAGGAGAAGGCACTAAGTGATTGCCGGGTGTGGCAACCGATCTAGAGTGTGCACAAAATAAAGACAAAGGTAGAAGCTAAGGCTTGATTAAAGGATAAGTATCAATATTTTACCTCAATTTTATTATGCATGTGACTTGTGATGATTACATATGATTTATGATTTGATCTACGATGGTTATGTTTTGAGCGAACATGATGTGATATTTTTATACATGTTGATTTGGTCAAATATGCTAGTTTGACTTGTTGTGATAGGAAGCGAACATGACTGCAAATGTACCTTATTGACAAGCTACAAATGAGGTATGATTTAAAGTCATTTCAATTAATTTTGAATCTAATGGAGGTTATGTGCTTGGTATAGTAAGCACAAAAATGCTTAGTTGGATGGTTGAAATCGACTGCAAGAATTTGTAGTAGCAAGAAAAAAATTGGAACATGCAGCTGTGTGTTGGTAGAGTACTTTAACAATAGGGCCATTGTGGGACACTAGTACCCAATAGTGTCCATTGATTTCCATGAGCATGATATGATTGGTATTATGGTTGAGGCACGTATATGACTTGGTTGTTTGATCTTCCGATGTGAGGAAGCCTTTCCAAGGGATGGATCACCTGAGATAGGGGATGTTGGGGAACTTGGAAGGTGAGTGACTGCATAGAAGGGGGTGACCGGATTTCCCGAGGGACTGTGTAGCAGAGAAGGGAAGGTGAAGGATGTATTTGTTTTCTTCATTAACATTCCTAGATGGAATCAAATGCACATTTGGAGTGCGTTGTGGAATAATGAGTCAGTAGTTTTTCACTGAGAAGTTAGGTGGCGCAATATTATAGCATCAGACATCGAATGCAATTTGATTATGGCAGTGGATTCTAGACTTCCTGGCAAGGAGGTGAATCGTCGTACTACTTTTGAGGGTGGAGGTGTGATCCTCTAGATTCCCTTGTTGATTGATATGAGCATCATATCGTTTTATTTTTTGGTTTAGCAAATGTGCATATGTGTATATGTGATTATTGTAAATATCATAATGAGTTGTGTTATAAAGCTCCAGTAAATGGTATGTTTGTCATGTCTTAGCATATGGTCATTGTAAATATTGCAACGAGCTATGCTGTAAATCTCCATGGGTAGTATGTTTTGATTTCAATGGTCTTGTTGGTATTAGGTGTCATTGAACACCAAGGATGGTGTTCCCCCAAGGGGGAGGATTTTGAAACAACCCTAGTAAAAATTCATGTAAAATATATAAATACCACGGGTGATGGGACATGTATTCCAAGCTGAATGTTGAGCAAGACATCCTAGGGGGTGTTCAATTGGTTTTTATGGCTATGGAAATTCACAAAGGCAATGACTAAGGCTTTGGAAAGGCAAAATGGAATATTTGGCACATTTATTTATGAAAATAATGGAAAATAGGAGAAACAGAAATTAAAAGGTCACAGGGTGCATGTGAGGAGGAAAATGAAGGAAAATGATGGAAAAATAAGAAATAGAGGCATCATTGATAAAAGGCTTCTGAGGATCAGTTGACAACTTGATCAATTCAGTTTTTGAGCTCTCATTATTCTCTCTCTCTCTCTTCACTCTTGGACACTTAGAGTTTTCTTGGAGCATTTTTGCATTGGACCAAGAAAGGAAAAGAAGGCAAGAGGAAGAAAATATCAAGAAGGGAAAGGCAGGATCAAGCAACTACAACAGGCTTCATTGTAGGTATCGACCTGTATGTGTATTTTCCTTACTAGATTTGGCATGCATGGGTTGCATGTGTTTCTTTTCTGCCATGGCATAGGTTTTGTCAGTGTGACAATATTTTCAACCTAACCTTACCATTCCTCATAGCTTTAATGAGATGCATTCTCTCAACACTGAGTGGGGTGGATCTCCGAATTGACAAACACATGGTCTGAGTGGTCCCTAAACCAAATTGAGGATGATGAAGCCACTAGCTTGGTAACTCCTAAACTAGATGGTGAGTAAAGATTGTATGCCTCAGTGGGCCTAGGAATCCTTGTCGATGAATGGTGGGATATACAGTAAATCCAAGAGGTGTATTTTCTCTCCATTAGGCCTAGTGGTCTTGGGATAGGATGCACAGTAAAGATTGGAGTGTATGTCTCAGTGTAGGGCCTAGTGATCCCTGGATCATACACTGGATGCTTGGTAAATCTTGAGAGACTGGGAGGAACTTAAATTCCTCATGGTGTAGGTGGAGAATGCTAGTGGCATCCATGTTAATTGGTGTTTTCTGGTGTGTTCTATAAGTCCCACATTCATGCTTGGAATATGGCATGGGGGTGATTGCATAAACTAAGACTTGGCTCAGCCAATCTATGGTTGGGTGGAATGTGGTAGTCCCATCTCTCGTTGGTTCATTGCATTCATTAATGATAAATTCATTCCCTTGAATTTCATATATAAATGTATTGGTGTATATATGGATTTTGATGGCAAATATGTTTATCGTATTTCTGTTTCTATTATGCTGGTTATATGCATATTTTATTACATCAACTATGTATGGCTGTCAGCATGTTTTTACTTATACATGAATGGATAATGTGTCTATGACCTAATATATGATAATGCAGCAAATGACATGAAGGAACAATGGTTCATAGAAATTCTCATATAAGTATGAGAACCCTACACTTAATTCGATTGTTTACACCTTTAGGTTACATTTTGATGATATGTCTGATGAAATTCTTGTCATGGCTAGTAGGGATCTAGTTATGGTCTTGTTCATCGTATTGCTTTTGCATCATTGTTTCCCTGTATTTTTACTGATTCTAAGCTATCGATCCATTTTGGGCAGTGGCATTAGGGGATTTTTGAGGTCTAAAATGGGCCTCCTAAGGAAATTATAAAATAATAGTGGAAATAATGAAACAATATTAGATTACATCATCAAATTTTAGAGGGAAAAAAGGAAAAAACTATTCTTTCAACTCGTATTTTCAACTTACCTCCCTATGGGTTTACTCAAATTTTGAGCGAAAACACTCTTTGGATGCATAATTTGATTCCTCATCCAAGGAGTACCCATGTTGCATACTTTCGATGGGCCTTGCTCCACGAAAAATGAGAAATACATGAAAAATGTGATTGCAATCACATGTTTTCATGTATTTTTGAATTTTCATGTAGGAGGGTCCATCGAAAGTATGCAACGTGGGTACTTCTTGGATGAGGAATTAAATTTTTCATCTAGTGAGTACTCCTGCTCAAAATTTGAGTAACACTTTATGGAGATAAGTTAAAAATATGAGTTGAAAAATTAGTTTTATTATTTTATTCTTTTTTAAACTTTTTACTTTTTTACTCCAAAAATGGTGAATCATCCCCCATTGTTGACATCATCATCTTGAATCTTACTGGTTCTTATGAATTTTATTTTGGTAGTACATTTTGCTTAGGAGACCCATTTGAGACCTCAAAATTCCCCTAATGCCTAGGCTATGGGCTTAAAAAAGTGGCTTAAATCATGGGGACAATGGTATAGAACTGGAAATTTTGGTCTCTAGTCACTGGCTGGCAAGCCTACGAGAGTGACTTTGGGTCTCTGGTTTCTTCCTTTTCCCATAGCAGGAGAGTGATTATGGCTTAAGAGATCTAGAACAATAGTGGGACCTAGGGATAGGTTGTCTGAGTGGCTAACATGTCTCTTGAGGATTTGAAAGCTAATGTTCGATGACTATGAGTGATTTTTTCATTGATTCCACTTCCTTAAGGTCACATAGGAGGTCCAATCTGATAATAGTAGCTTCTCATCTTATGTTTACCCCAGTTGGCATGGTTACTTGGGTGGATGTGGGAGGAGGGTGTTACACTCACTTAACTACTTTCATGACTTTTGTAATATGTGAATCTTTATCTAAAAACTGAAATCTGTGTAGAACTAAGAAATTATCTCATCCCAGCTAGATATTTTTCTTTTCATTTCCACTTTCAAAAACCGATCCTTGGGGATATCTCCTAGAGTATGAATAAATGAGTGCACCCATAACTCAGTAGGTAACTTCTTTTCCCAAGTTGTGACACAGGCCTGAATATGCTTTTCAAGACTTGTGAGACCTTGATACTTAGGAATTGAATTTTCTTCTTTCTCTAGTTTGAAAAATCTATATAGAAGGGTAGACTTGGCCTTCTCCCAAGGTGAAATATTATTGCAATAGGTCACCCAAGACTAGGAAGGAGTAGCTTGGAATGCAACATCCATTGAAGAAAATATTTTTTTCCACAATAATAAGTTTAATATCTCTTTCAAATCTCTACAAGAACGAGATCATCAAAAATGGGGTAGTTTCTTACCTCCATCCCAATTCATTAAGAAGATTGGACAATTGTGCATCCTTGGGAATATTATTCATGATCTCCTTCCTGCCATTCTTCCAGTGCAACATCAGAACCTGCTTCTATGTTTTAGAGACTTCTCCAGCTGATAAATCCATCAGTTATAAGATTGATGAGAACTTTCCTCTTTCTTACAATTAATTGATACAATTGATCAACGACATTGCAATATTCAACGTAAACAACATGTTTTGTGAATTTGGGACCTTGATAAGGATCCAAAGGCAAAAAAAATATATTCCCATAAAATCGAATGTCATGGTCTCTCTCTTCAAACCAATAATAGCATAATTTTCAAAGGCCCAATCAACCCCTAGTAAAGCGGGGCATGGATCCTTGTCTCCCATAATGTCAATAACCCTCAAGTTTGTATAGGTTTTGACACCTGCAATACTTACTTCTACATCTTCCAATTGACTAATAGGAAAAATGCAACACTGATTTTCCATTCGTAACAGAATTGGAGAAAATACTAACTTAGGTTCTCTTAGCACCTCCTAGGTACTTTTTGGGCAAAATATTGACATCAAATTCAAGTTCCATCATGGTCTCCTTAATCTAGTAGCCTAAAATCTAAGCATATATCATAATCTCTTTCCCAGTGATTCTTTTATTATGTCTAATCCTTCGACTATGGCATTCGGGTATATTTGCAAAGGTAGGTCATTCATATAGTTCTTCATCTCTCACTATGCCCTTCAAATTATTATAGAACTTATTAGAGAGTTTCTCATCACTCATAATCTCTAGGAATAGTTTAAATGACATTGTAATAGGCTAACGATATTCTTGAGAGAAAAGAGGACTAGATGATAATATATTTTCATGGAATAATGCTTTTCCCTTCTCTTGTTCTGCAACTCGAGGACCGTAGGAAGAGGAAGATTGTTCCCTGAAAAAATTAGCAGCATATTTAAAGTACCTCATTTTTTTAATGGAATCATACCTGACTCATGAGGGTTCATATTTTCGAATGATATATTGTTTGGAATTTCCCTTATTAGCACGAGTCCTAGGGCCCCCTTCAAGTAAAAACATCGATGATTGGTTTCTAGAATTGTTCTGGTTTTCGAGGCTTTAAATTAATCAAATTAGGTCCCCTTTGTTGATTTCACTCCTCCCATTGAGAAATAAATTTAGGAAAAGACTCTGTTGCATAGGAATTAACACCACTGTGTGAAAACTGTGGTCTTTTTGGAAGTGATAAATCACTAGTTACGTGTCTCTATTTATCACAATTGTAACATCTCATTAGCTTTATTCCACTAGTTATTCCTCCTTTATACCTTGCAACTCCCCTTCCATAAGTGGATTCATTCGCTCGTAAGAAATGAATATCTAGTCAATCACCTAAAGCATATAAATTTGTGCACTAGGCAGTACTATATGTAGGAGATCCATAGAAATCACAAAAGATGGAGTTAGGAATATTCAAATGTTTATGAAATATGGGGAATAACCAAAGCATATGTCCATGAGAAAAAAAAATCATAGCATTCATTAGAGGATGTACCTTGTTGATTTAGGAAGCTGTGATATTGAGTGTGCCCCTAAAAAGGAACAATTGAAGATACTTTTGAAACTCCTCCTAAAGGCCTTGTCTATGGAGGATGGGGTCTTAACAGGACAATTGAGGAGGGAATCCTAACGGGACAGTGGAATATATTTCACCCCACAAACTTATAAATTCAATAACATGATGACCCTCAACGTAGAAACATGTGCACCAAACCTAAGGATGATAGGGTTTTATAGTGTTCATCTCCTTCAAATTCTCAGTCAAAATAGAAATTTGGTTCTATATATCAATTACAGTGGGAACACTAGAAGTAGAGCCCTATTTGAAGTGGCTTGGATATTCTTCCATGGCCTTATTTTTCATAGTCTACTCTAGTGCTTCTACTAAAGTAGTAATATTTTTTTTGTGTCAAGGATATTCTAGTTAATGGTAGCAAGCTAGAATGAACTACTCTTTCTGATGATCTAGATGGATGGGACGGGTTAGTTTCTATAGATAATATTTGAATCCTTGCATGCGTTCCCATGTAGATTCTCCTTCCTTTTTCTTGATGTCCTGAAATTTAATTAAATCCTTCTACTCAAACTAAGGTAGTTTAAAATTTTGAATGAATTATTCTTTGAATATATCCAAAATCGAATTTTGAAGAGTTGGTATAAACTTGATGTACGATCGAAGGGCACTTCCACAAAATGTAATCTGTAAATCGACTAACTTAGTTGCATATGGAGTTGCTCTAGACATCTAGATGGCCTCACATAAGTACCAATGTTTTTGAACATATTCATCTCCTTGGCCTCAAAACTCAGGGTACTAGGTGAAATATCTCGTTACATTACCATCCATTGGGGTAGGACTAGGTATAACTAAAATTTGAAATATTCACCAAATTCTGCCAACTACAAATAAAGGAACTATTGACTAGGTATACTTTGTGAGTATTATGAATCTTGGAAGTCTTAAAAATATTAGGAAAGAAACTTATTGTATGATGATAAAACACAAGGGGAAGGGATGGAAGAGAACAACTATGTTGTTATCCTACAAGACATCGATTTCATGGGAAGGAATATCTTCTTGGAATAAACTATGCATCAAAAAATGCATATCTTCATCTATATGGGTACTAGGGTTGGCCACCACAATGTTCTAGTTTGGGCTTTGGGATTCCCCTGATTCCTGGTGGATATCATCTCCACAACTTTTTTCTCCTAACTCACTTCCTCTAGGTTACTTTCCTATGTTATACCTCTCACCTCCTCTCAACCGTTTCTTTTGCAACTCTAGGATAGTGAAAACTTCGTCTACTTACTTCAACTCTTCTCATTTACTTCGACTCTCCTTCAATGTTATCGCACTCCATTCCTCAAATATACAATGTTATGAAACTAGCTCGCAAAAAGATAGAAAAGATAGATCAATGCCTTAGTCTTCAACCTCTTTGAGGGGGCAACCTCCTTTACATTACACAAATGAATGATTCTTTGATGATTCAAATGACAAAACCTCCTTTATATATATAGGAGTCTAAGGAGTCGCAATATAACCCAGTCGACCTAACAATAATAATATAAAGGCACAAAATAACAATAGAGGTATTCTATGGGGCACAATAATAATAATATGGGGATAATAGGGGCACAACAATATTAAGAAGGGATATAACTAGAATAATAATAGGGTAATCACTAGTATTATAGGGACCTAACATGCCCCTCTCCTTCAAAAAAGTGTTGTCCTCAATGCTTGAGTAGTTCTGGATGCTTCTATATAAAATTTTCATCCTCCCATGTGTAATCTTCAGCGGATAAGTTCTTCCTCTTGATGACATACTCCGAAATTGATCGATTTTGTAGCTATCGAGTTCTTGTTTTTGTGACTGCTTCTGGTTCCAATATAATTTTTCCTTCCTCATCAAGTTCTAGCAATATTGTTTGAATTGGGAGGTTATCGCCTATAACCTTCTTTAAACATGAAACATGGAAAACTGGGTGCACTCGAGAAGCTGCAGGAAGCTCCAATTTG